>CM063589.1:13497402-13586222 GCA_032356905.1 Salix exigua | reverse complement strand
ATGGCCACGTGATCATGAGGTTCACATCAATAGCTTAGAGTTCCATGAACAAATTGATAATTCTTCTTACAACTCCCTTATGTTTCTTTGTAGGTTGGTTCATGAACCTTTATAGCAAGCCAACAACATACATCAAATCAGGTATAGTAACTGTTATGTACATAAAGCTCTCTACTACCCTTCTGTAATGATTTTCATAAGCCAATTCACTCTTATATACTTTCTTTAACTTCTGACCAGCAGATAGGGAGATTGAGATTGGTTTGCAGTCAGCAAGCCCAAACTTTTCAAGCAAGGATTTTGCATACTTGTTTTGATGAATAAAGACACCTTGAACAATTTGCAACACTCTCATCCCCAAAAAATAATGAAGAAGGCCAAGGTTATACATTTCATACTTCTACATCATCTCATTTTTGAACTCATTCATCATTTTCTCGCTATTGCGAAAGTACACAGTACCATGCATATAAATGGAGATAATTGTTTAGTCCATATAATGCTTTCGTTATTTTATAGACCTAGTGTCCTGCTTTCTTAACCATAAAACCCTTCAATTGTTCAATATACACTTCTTCATCGAACATTATATTTAGAAATGCTGATGTAATATCTAATTGAAACAATTTCCAGCCCATTTTGAGCTGTTAGAGTAATGAGTGTTTTGATTGTGTATAACTTGCTACTAGAGCAAAGGTTTCATTGTAATCAATTCTAGGTTTTTGTGCATACCCTTTTGATACAAGTCTAGCCTTGTATTTGTATATTGTTCTATATAGTTTGAGCTTTGTCTTGAACACCCATTTAACCCCTGTGACAGGCTTATCGATAGGAGTGTCCACTAGCTCCTAAGTGTTATTCTTCTCAATCATCTCTAGTTCTACATTCATTCATTCCTAGCAAGCCATATCTCTAGTTGTTTCTTGGTAAGTTTCAGGTTTGATAACACTCGCGTGACACCTTGCTTATATGTTTATTGAAGTTTTGAACTTTACAGGAGTTGTGCTAGGTGTTGAGCTTGGGCTACTATCTTCACTAGCTTCTTAAGTTACCTTATTAACTGTGGAATCTTCTTGAGAATGTTCACCATTATTGAACTGAACTCCTTCAGTTTGTGCTTCTTTATCGAAACCTTGTAATACAAGGTGTACAGGACCCTTGCTCTTTCTCCCATGTACAAAGACCGTCCTCATCAAATACCAAACTTTGTGATAATACAATTTTTTTAGATTTTGAAATAATACTCTGGAACCTTTCTCACAACTTCAATATCCCATGAATACCCTGTTTTCAGCTTTCTCATCAAACTTGTATCTTAGACAAGTTGGAACATAAGTGTAGTAGATACATCGAGACACTCTCAAGTGTTTTACACCTAACTTTCTCCCTACAAATGCTTCAAATGGTGTTTTGGTTGAAACTAATGTTGTATAACATCTATTTTGTAGATACATAGCTGTGTTAATAATTTCAGCCCAAAATTCAACAGGTATTCCCTTCTCCTTCACCATTAATCTGGCCATCTCATATATGATTATATTTTTTTCTCTCATCTATACCATTTTGCTTAGGAGAGAAGGCAATTGTCAGGAAAGGAAACTTGCGAACATACAAACATTGTGGTGCAGATAAGGAGCAATCTGTGAAGAATGCAGCCGACAATTTATGGCCAACAAAACAATATGATAACAGCAATAAAAGTAGCTATGATGATAACTTGAAAATCGTAATGCAGTAAGTTAGGTCCCTGTGTGGTTGTATTTGAAAATAAAATAAACATGGTAAAAATAAAGGATCGATAATGCCAACCCATTTTCAGATCCAAACTCGATCAATCTATGCGCCAAGAAGATCACTTTACTAGCAAATTTCCAAAGAGGTGCAAGACATTGGCGTGTGATGAAAGGCGTGGTCACGTATTTCACCTTAAGAAATAATATCATTATCGCAAGGAAAATGAGAATTATTCTCTTTTGGCAGCAGCTGCAATCATTTCAAGTTCAACCATGAGAAACACATTTAATTACAAGCCGGATTACAAAGGGTCTCTTTTCCTTTATTTTGATTGTTTTTTGAGCTGTGCTTTTTTTCTTTTTGATTTTTTTTCTTTTGATTGTTTTTTATGAGTTTTATTTATTTATTTTGATGTCAAAATATTTATCTTTCTTATAATTTTATTTCTTTCATTTTTTTTAAAGTTAATGATATTTTTTACTTATTGATTTTTTTCTATTATTAACGCAATAAGAATAATAATTTTATTTTTTTATTGCTTTCTATTTTTTTAATATTTTTTATGTTTTAGTCAGTATAATTTAATAATTTTTATTATTTTAACAATAACAATAACAATATTTTTAGATGTTAAAGTGTTGATGTTCCTGTTGTTATAATATGGTGTGTTAATGTGTTTTATTTTATCAAACCTTGCATGTATATATGTTATACTTTATTTGATTTTTAATTTTTTTTATTTGATTGAAATTGATAATATTTTTCTAGACTTTATACTTTTGAATTTATATTTTAATTTCTGTAATTTTTATAGTTCTTACATATATGTTGTTTTTGTCTATATATATATATATATATATATATATATATATATATATATATATATATATAAAAGTGTGTGTGCGCGAGCCTTAAATTTTGGTTTTTAATTTTTATTATTTTTTCATTTGTCAAGAGAACATTTTTTTCCAAACATTTTGTTTTAAATTTTAGTTTGTATTTCTCATCATTTAAAATTTGATATTTCTTATTTGTTATCCTTTTTTTCTTTTGGTTTTTTATTAGTTTTTTTATTTCTTTTCATGTCAAATAATTGTTTTAGCTAATAATTTTTATTTTTGCTCATTTGTTAAGTTTTTGGGTTTTTTATTCTTTTTTTGAATTTATTTTTCTATTATTCATGCAATAATAATAATAATAAAAAAATAATAATAATAGGTTTTCTCTTGATTTCTTTTATTAATATTTTTGAGTTTTTTTCTCCTCAAAATAATTTTATATTTTTCTTGTTTTAATAATAGGAATAATAATATTTTTAGGTGTTAAACCTTCGATGTTGTTGTTATTATAATAAGATATATTTTATTATATCAAACCTTGCATGTAAACATATTATATTTTATTGTTAAACTAGCAAATTCTATTAGTTATTTTAATTCCAACAATTAAAAAAAATATTTGTTCGGTCCGCAACGAAGTGCGGGCAATTAACTATAAAAGAGCTAAAGGAGATCGGTGTTTTACTATTCACATATTGTTCATGCACACCTATATCCAATATTGACGGGGGTGCATGATCTGTTGTGTTTTTTTTTTCAACAGGCTTTTTTTTTTGGTTTTTTTAAACCAGGGCATCCATGGAAGCATACACTCATCACAACTAATCTATGAATCCATTTTTTTCCCTATTTTTTTCCACTCATACATTTTTTTTTTGTTTTTTTTCTCATAACCAGGGTGTCTAGGGTAGTTTACACACACAACAATTTCTTTTCTCATTGTTGTTTAAAAATGTACTTTTCCCTTACACTTTTTTATAACTGTAATTTTCATTGTGCAATGTTGTTTTCCAAAGGTGATTTATTTTTCTTTTTTTAACCAAACTTTTTATTTTTTTTAAACCAGGGTATCCGTGGTAGCTTATACGCACTACAACTAATCTCCGATTCCAATTTTTTTTCCACTTAAACTTTTTTTTTCATGACTTGGATTCCGAGTCAGTTTACACATGCCACAATTTTTTTCCTCCTTACTATTAAAAAAGGTGCTTTCCCCTTACATTTTTTTATAACCAGACTTTTTTGTTTTATTTTTTAATAAACGAGGAATGTTTTTCATTTTTTATAACCGTGGTGTCGTAATCAGCTTTTTTTCATTCAACCGGGCTTCTTTTTTTGTGTTTTTTAATCAAGGTGTCTGTGACAACTTACGTGCACCACGACTAATTTCTGGATCCACCTTTTTTTTTCCACTTATATATTTTTTTTCATGACCGTGGTGTTCGAGTCAATTTACGCGTAACACAATTTTTTTCTCATTTCTTTTTTATAAACAGGCTTTTGTTTTTTCTTCTAATGAGGTGTATGCACTAGCTTACGCACACAACGATTAATCTCTGGACTTATTCTTTTTTGAAAAAAAATTCTTCCAGTTTTTTTTTTTAATTATACAATTTTTTTTATAACCGGAGTGTTTAGGTTAGCTTACAGGCATTACAATTTTTTTCCCACATATACTTTTTTTTTATCTCTAGATCCAAGTATATTTTTTTCCCCACGTATACATTGTTTTTTTTAACCGAAGTGTCCATAACAACTTACACATGACATGAATAATCCATTCTTTTTTCAACCTATATTATTTTTATAACCAGGACATTCAAGTCAGCTTACGAGCACTATGACTATTATTTTATAGAATAGGTAAAGAAGATCACAATTTCAAATAATAATTAACAGTTATTTCAAATGTGGTTTTCACATTTCATTACTTTTGAAAAAAAACCATTTTTTTTATATATTTTTTACATAATTCTCATTTTTGTCCATGTTTATATGTATATACTCTTAGTTTTTTTTTTTAATTTTGTTAATTCCACTGTTATTAAATTTTTTTTAATGATTAGATTTTAATTTGTATTGGTAATCATTTAAAATTTAATGTTTGTTATTATCTGTTTTTTTATTCTTCAAGTTAAGTAATTTCTTTAAATATAATAATATTTATTTTTTGTTAATATTTTTAGGTATTGAATTTTCTAATTACTACAGATAAAACATTGAAAATAATAATAATGATTATTTCTAAGTTTTATTTTCTTTTAAATATATCAGACTAATTATATGTTTAAATACATATTTAATATTAGAGCCTTAATATATATAAATGATCTAAGTTTTTTTTTAAAAAAATTAATATCATCTCTCTTAAATACTTTTAATATAATAATATGAAAGTAAAAAAATGATTTTGTTCTCTAACAATAGTTATAGTTTCACCAATTTTTATTATTTTCACTGTTATTAAGGTTTTTTTTTACATTATAATTTCTGGTCATGATCATTTCAAAAATGATATTTTCTATTAGTTTGTTTTTTTTAATCTTCCATTCAAATAATTTTTTAAAATTTAATAATACCTTTTTAATTTTGTAATTTATTTAGTTTTTTAGTTGCTTTTTTTTGTTAATATTGTTAGGTCTTAAAATTTCTTATTATTATAGATAATACATTCAAAATAATGATAATAATTATTTGTAATATTATTTTCTTATCAATATATGAGACTAATTATATATTTTGATAATTATTTAATATCAACACCTTAATATATATATATGTATATATATATATATGATCTATTTATTATTATTCTAAAATATTTTTAATATAATAATATGAGTAATAAATTTTATAATTAATTTTTTATATAGAAAAAAATCATTTATAACAGATTTGATCAAAAAAGTTTTGACAGTAACAACATTTAATCATTTTTTAATGGGAAAAAAAATTTGTTTCTAATATATTTTATCAATTATAATTTTTCTGACCAAATATTAAAATAATAAAATATATCATATATAAAATTAA
The DNA here is from genome assembly GCA_032356905.1 of Salix exigua. Taxonomy (NCBI): domain Eukaryota; kingdom Viridiplantae; phylum Streptophyta; class Magnoliopsida; order Malpighiales; family Salicaceae; genus Salix; species Salix exigua. The sequence continues at coordinate 13,580,616 of CM063589.1, read as the reverse complement.
TTAATTTTTTATATAGATAAAAGATACGGAATCTAAAACAAATACCATCACAGTTGTTTCCTGTAAAAAAGTTCCGCTTCAGTCCAGACACCAAAGACACAAATGGTGATGATTTCAAGAAAATAAACTATCAAAATCATGAAAATAATTTTAAAAATACGACTGAATTAAAACAAAGAAACTCTATTATATATACTTATGGTATCCATTAAATCTTAAGGTGGGAATGCTGGAGTCGGCGTTAAGAAAAAAACAAGAAAAGAAAAGCACGCATAAATGCAGGTAGAGAGACGTGCTGGTGATGAATGTTTTCCAGCTCTAAGATTCTTCACTTTTCCGGTCATGGACTATATACAGTGAGGGCTTCTGGCCTTGTTCTAATTTGAGCCTCTTTTTTCAGAAATTTATCCCTTAGAAATCGTGTTAATTTACTATCCCCCTTCTAATCTAGAATTTTTTGTTTCTCAATTATAATATATATTTTAATTATTTATACTGGATCTTAATTTAATACAACGGAGATTTTCTTACTCAGTTGTTTTTTTTAATCTGAAATATTATTTTGGAGTTGTGATTATGAAAAATAAATATGGTATGCTATAAATTATCCCGGTTATATAACAATAGTATTTTTTTCTCTTTATATATAGTTAATTGATATATGATTAAGATAGATGCAATCAAATATATAGAGTTAAAAAACTATTTTTTTTCATTATCTTAATAGCTTGGTAGCATGTGTGTTTAGATTTTAATTTACTAAATAATATAGTGCTGAAAAGTCTAGCAAAAGTTTAAAAGAAAATAATTAAAACTTGATAAATCATTGGATGCTTAACACTTACGTTTGTTCTGTTCATACCATGAAATTTTCACATTTTTTCTTCCAAGGCAGTTATATCATTATTATAGTTTTTTTGGTCAAAATAACTGTGGATATAAATAAGATTCATTTATATTATATGAAAAAAGAAAATGCATGATGTCAATAAAAATATCATTTATTTTGTTCAATTATTAATGGAAAATCTCGTGAATACTTCCGTCCCGCATATGATAGTGTTGATTCAGGAACCGGGATACGAAGGAATAAAATAAATAGAAAAGGAATAATAAAAACAGAGAAAGGGCATGGATTAGAGAGAAATCAAGCAAAGGTCAAAAGGCACGTTTGTTAGGATGTAGTGCCCCTAGTCCATGTCGGCCCTTAGTGTGCCAGTTGGTACCCCACAACATAGGGGTGGTTGTGTTTGCATCATATATAAATCAATAATGAATATAGAGTTCTAGATAAATTTCCCATTTAAAAATATCAATGCATTAAAATTAAAAGAAATATTAAAAAATAATAATCTGATAAAAAAACGTTTTTTTAAAAACAAAAACAAAATTAGTGTCGACTGATGTATTAAGGAAGGTAGCTGTTTTTTCTGTAACATTGTTCTTGTCCTTTTGCTCCACAACAAATGGAGACAATATTTGTTGGGATCCCAGCTCTATATCCCTCCCTGTATTTGCTGATTTCGTACCCATTCAGCACCTGACTTCAGTCTCCAGCTGCGGATACAAATTTATACAAGCCCCAGAGGAAAATCAACTTTTCCAAACCAGAGAGAGAATTGACTTTAATGTTATAGCTAAAACGTGGTCGAGCAAATCATTTTAAAAATAAATATGATGGATAACTCATGTCTAACATAGCTAATTGCATACAACCTGGTCATTGTTTCTCAATAAAAATAAATATGATGGATAACTCATGTCTAAAAGTATTATCACAAGGAGGTTCTCCAGAAAAGAGCATGAATGTCTCCTATTGCTAAATAGAGAACCCTTAACCAAGGGACCGGTCTTTCCTGGCCTTTAATCACATCAAATGTCCTTCCAGATTCGATTCTCTTGCCCGCCTTGGTTTTCAAAAAGTAGCTGAGCTTCGGATGCAAATCTTTCGGTTCATCTACAGATTAGAATTATTGCATGCGTCCCAATTTCGAAGATGTAACGCCTTGCCCATATGGTCCGACCCCACCCACCTAACTTGATGAATCGGCCACTAAAACAAATGGCTCCATAAATTTGATTAATATGATCTACCTCTAACTTTGGAAAAGTCATGACTTGTCATAGAAATGGAAGATCTAAAAGCCCTTGCTAACAACCACTATTTTGCTTGGAGACCACCATGACGTCGTGGAATTCTGACTAGCCAAGCCGGTTGGAGTTAGCATTTGTCGGCATATGATGATCGGAATTTGGTTCCAAGTGTCATGTTTCCGATGGCATGGATTCAGATCGATCCATGATTGCATGGCCTAAATAATTCATGAAAAAGGTGTATGGTTTGATTCCTTTTCTTCTCGAGTGGACAGATTCGGAAACGAGTTTCTCGATTATTATTTGGGGTTGACCTTCGTAGAGAATATAAGGATGAAAGAAAATCTTGGGCATATGTATGATTATAATTAACGTATTCTTTGGTGAGTTATCATTTATCAACGAGATCATGAAAAATATTCATAACAACATGCATAAACTAATAATATGAACTAAATAAATTTGTTAATATTAGTTTGAATTAAACTTATTATCAATTATCTACAAAAAAATCAAATCCCTCACTAGTAAAAAAATGGAACCAGCAAGTTTTTATTAGCAATATCTTATTAGCAGCGGAATTTGAATAAAAAATTATTCAATGCAATTTTTTCATTGCTAATTTATCTACAACGAATAATTTATCGCTAATAAATAGCAACATATAATTCATTGTAGGGCAGTTAAATTAGAAATTGCAATATATTTATATATATATATTATGATGCCGGACACTTCTTTAGGGCATACCCCAAAACCAGGAATTTAGTCATAACCTGATGAGCTTCTAACATATTCATCAGTAAACTTTGACACTTCATATAACATTTCTAAACCAGATTGACGAGGGATATGAGGGTGCCTTTTAATTACTCATTTCATAAAACTTATCTAATTGATACCTATAAGGATGATTCATGGGTAGGAATTGTTGATGAAAATAATAAAAAAAACAAGTTTTTCCATCATGTGTTTAATCTAAATGTCTTGCTATGCTCTATACAATAAGGATAAGATAACTTTCCATAAGTACTCCAACCTCATAACAAGACTTATGCTGGAAAGTCACTAGTATGTTCCACATCAAAGTTGCTCTTAATTAAAATTTTCCTTCCTATATACATCGTAAGTTTCAACACTTAAAACCACAACAGTAGGGAGTTTTAAGTGTTTTAATTATGGAGAAGTGGGCCATCGTCAATCAGATTGAAAGAGGTTGGGCAAATGAACCTTATTCACTGAAACGAATGAGGGGCACAACGACAATACTGTCATCACAGGAGAACCACTTTTCGACGAGGATGCTGAGGTTATGGAAGATTGGGTGGAAGGTGACGTGGGGCCTTTATTGATGGTAAGACCAATATATGATGACGCAAAGGTTGTTACCTTGAAAGATGATGTCCTAATGGCTGGTGAATTAGAGACAACAATTAAGGGCAAGGGGCATAACATACAAAGACGTCACTACTGACCATGGAACAACCATGGTGGTGCAGTGCACTTGTTTAGCGCTGTGACCAGACGAGAGCGATTGTACTATCTTGGGCAAGTTTTGTCAATTAATCATTGATGGAGAGAGTTGTTAGAACTTTGTGTCGGCAGAGGTAGTAAAAAAATTGGAGATAAAGACAAGCCAAAGCCCCAAACCTTACAAATTGGCTTGGCTTTAAAGGGGCGGAGAGGTAACGGTTTCACAACGAGCGCTAATATCATTCTCTATTGGCAAGCATTACAAAGACCAAGTATGGTGCGACATTGTTCGCATGGATGCCTGTCATTTATTGCTCGGACGACCATGGCAGTATGATCGCAAGGTAAAACATGACGGGTTTAAAAACACTTATTCCTTCCTTTTACGATAAGTTCAATATTGTGTTGTTACCAAGTAAACTGCATGACAAACCTACAGTGGCAGAAGGATCCAATCTTCTTTTTTTTCTAAACTCGAAGAGGAGATGGAAGACGCCCATACGATACATTTATTGCTGAACAAGGAGGTGGACACCAAAATTGAGGTCCCTGTAGCTGCAATTCCGTTACTAGAGGAGTTTGCAGATTTATTTCCTACCGATTTACATGAAGGTTTACCACCATTGCAAGATATTCAACACCATATTGATCTTGAGCCAAGGGCAATGTTGCCTAATAGACCACACTATCGTATGAGCCCAAGCGAACATGAGGAGTTGCGCCGACAAGTGGAAGATTTACTCAACAAGGGTCATATCCGTGAGAGTCTTAGTCCATGCGCAGAAACTGCTCTTTTAATCCCAAAAAAGGACGGGTCATGGAGAATGTGCGTCGATAGTCGCACAATCAATAAAATTACAGTAAGGTATAAATTCCCAATTCCTCACCTAGATGATCTCTTAGACCAACTAAGTGGGGCGTCAGCATTCACAAAACTGGACTTAAAGAGTGGTTATCATCAAATAAGAATTCGACTGGGGGATGAATGGAAAACGACGTTCAAAATGCGAGAAGGCTTGCGGTTGACAAATGTGTATTTATGGCTTTAGAGGTATTATTTTTGGGTTACAAAATTTTAGGAGAAGGGCTTCAAGTGGACGAGACAAAAATTGAGGCAATTAGAAAGTGGCCACGGACATCCAACATAACTGAGGTGCATAGCTTCCACGGCTTGGCATCATTTTATCGACAATTCATACCTCACTTCAGTAGCATAATGGCTTTGATTACCGATTGCATGAAATCAAAATCATTTCAGTGGCCTACAAATGCAGAGGAAGCATTTCAACTCATCAAGGTACGCCTCACTACTGCTCTTATACTAATTTTACCACATTTTCCCCAAGCCTTTGAGCTGCATAACGACGCAACGAAAATGGGAATAGGGGCTGTGTTGAGACAAGCGTGCAAACCAGTCACGTATTTTAGCGAAAAACTCATAGGAGCAAGGGCCCGGTACAGTAACTATGACATTGAATTCTACGCGGTGGTTCAGGTCGTAAAACACTAGAGGCATTATCTCTTTCATCGTGAGTTCGTTCTCTACACAGATCACAAAGCATTGAAATATCTACATAATCAAGATAAAATCTCTGCCCGTCATGCCTCCTAAGCCGCATATCTGCAATAGTTTACTTTTGTGTTGAAACACAAGGCAGGCACATCTAATAGAGTCGCTAATGCCTTGAGCCGCAGGAGCTAAACCTGAAGGTTGTGGAAAACCAGGACTTCTTGCTAGTAAACGGATTTTATTCCGTGGAAATATGTTATGTGTACCTGACAGCGGCTTGCATTTCCAATCATAAAAGAACTTCATGACGAGGGTCATGTGGGAAGGGACCACACATTATAACTAGTGATGACAAATTATTTTTGGCCAACAATCCGGCGCAAAGTGGAGCGTTATGTAGCACGTTGTCATGTGTGCCAAGTGTTTAAAGGCAGGGCAACAAACGCGAGGCTTTATACGCCACTCCCAATACCAACGCAGCCATGGACAGACCTTAGTATGGACTTTGTGTTAGGCTTACCATGAACTCAACGTCGTTTTGATTTGATTTTTGTTGTCGTTGACAGATTTTCCAAAATGGTCCACTTTTTGCCATGTAAAAAAACGACGAATGCTGCGAACGTGACACAACTTTTTTTTCGAGACATCTACCATCTTCATGGACTGCCAAATTCAATTATGTCAGACCGTTAGTCACTTCTGGCGAAGCTTGTGGAAGAAAGTGAATACTCAATTGAATTTCAGCAACGCATATACGGACGGTCAAACGGAGGTGGTCAATCAATCTCTGGGAAATATATTGCGATGCTTGGTGGGTAACAATGCTCGCATCTGGGACCAGAAGTTGAGCCAAGCTAAAATCGCTCACAATCACGCAGTAAATCGAAGGACTAAGTTTAGTCCGTTTCAAGTTGTTTACTCAGTTGTCTCGCGTGGACCTTTGGATCTGCTTCTTTTACCAAACAATACACGTCTTCATGGTAAGGTTAGGGACTTTGTGCATAGCCTGCAGGACATTCATGCACAGGTATGTTAGAATTTGGAGAGGACAGTTGGGAAATACAAACTGGCAGCTGACAAAAAGAGGAGACATTTGGAATTTGATATTGGCGATTTTGTCTAGACAATACTAACGAAGGAACGATTCCCTATTGGGGAATATAAAAAGCTAGCGGCAAAGAAGATTGGCCCATTGGAAATGCTGGAAAAAATAAATTCGAATGCTTATCATTTACGGCTACCTAGCCATATTCGCACGACAGATGTATTTAATGTGGAACACTTAATACCGTACTGAGATGACTCCTCACAGAAGGATACCGATGGCACGTCGAGGTCTCCATCTCTTCACCCTAGAGGGGATGATGCAATGTCAATACTAGCTCTCGAATACCTGGAATGCAAGGATAAATGCAAGATAGGGAAATGAGCTGGACAAAGCACGGAGATACGAAAGTGAGAGGTTGAGCTGACAGCTGGTGCATGGCAGACCTCATTAGCTAACACCTTACAAGTTAGGAAAAGAAGAAGTCCAAGATTAGCCTAATTTAGTTGCAGCAGTATTCTTTTTATTTAAGGATTAGCTTTCAGTTTGAGTTTAGTTAGGAGTTATCTTTATTAAGCTAGGGCCTATTTATATGTTTTTACATTGAACAATAACGTTGGTTGATTATTAATAAAAATCAGAGAATGCCTTCTCTACATTCAATTGTTATATCTTTGCAAAGATAAAATAATTGAAGCCTGTAGACAAATCCTCTGTGCGCGAAGTTGATCGTCTCCAGTAAGTTGTCTTCTAACTATTTGATATAAGGTCTTTTCTCGTATAAGCTTTTGCTACATCACCCCTTCAGTAAGGCAGGCTTCCAGCCTGTCTGGGCTATCAGCCCATCTTGCCTCGGTCTGGGCTTGCAGATGGGCTGATAACCTGTCTCAAGGTGGGGTGGGCTAACAACCCAGCCCTCGGCAAGGTGGGCTGACACCCATCCTGAGGTAGGGGAGTTGACAACCCGTATGCTTGCAATCGGGCCTATAATGGCGGGGCAGCAAGCCCACCGAAAAAGAAATAATAAAAAATTGCATAAAAAATATGTTTTTTAAGGAAAATTATATCGATAAGAAAAATATGTTGTTTTCATGCATAAAACCAATATGCTAACATATTTCAAACATTCTCTTTTAAAAGAAATTTTATTTTGGAGTTTAAAGAAAAATATATTTTAGCATGGATTTTGTAAGCACAAAAATCATTTTGTAGCATTTTTTGATCTTACAACATGTTTCTAAAATCCAAAGGGTATTGCCAATATTTCAAAAATATCAAAATCTTATTTTTTAGGGCTTATATTATTTATTATTAATATTTGGGTACATAAATCCTAAAGGGGTTAATATCGAAAATATTAGCGGATATAATTCATTATTATTCATTGTTGAGATTTGAGTAAAAAAAAATCCTAAAATGGTTAATATCCAAAAGATTAGCTTGGATAATTCATTGTTATTCATTGTTCATAATTGGATAAAGAAACCTTAAAGTGATAAATATCCAAAATATTTTTACAGGAATAATACTTCATCATCATTTAACCAACACATTTTTGAAAGACCAATACAATAGCAATCATAAGGCAAACCACCAAGCAGCTTACCTTAGATAGAGCTTACCAGAGGTGCTAAAACCTTCCCTTTATACAACCATTCTCTTACCTTAGAATTTCTGAAAGACCAATTTAGATTTTCTAGTAACTATAATACTAGGTGACGACTCTGTTTTTCACAAAATAAAGATAAAACCCCAACATGAATTCCCCTCTCACAAGGAGAGTCTCCATGACGTCGTGCTCTCGTAAAGGGTGCGACAAGTGATAAGATTAATGCCCTAATATATGTTTATTTATAGAATCCAAATGATTTCATTAGGATAAGTAAAATTTTCTTCATTAGAGAAGGCTTTGATATTGTTATAAAATTAAGATTATATTAAAGACATTCTATTAGAGATAAGTATTCAATAAATTTATTTTACGTTTGTATGTATCTGCATTAAAAATTGTTCTAAATTTTAATTATTATTAAGGTGTAAAATTTATCTTTCGAGTATTTTTGGGTACCTTGTTCCCTCAAGCCACGAAATAATTACGGGTTAAGAGGCTTTGTTAAAACGAATGATGAATTCAGAACAATTTTTATTTTTTTGTGTGATGTAATTTTTTGTTTAAAAATTGTAATGTTTAACTTATTTAATTATGAATGATGTAATTCAAGGAAGTTATCTAAATTAAGTTTGTTTATAGTATTTTTGTATACTTATATTTCACCACATTTATATTCTAAAAGAAAATTTAGCTTTAAATTTTTATTCTATGGAATATGGAATATTAATTTTACAAAACAAATATAGAAAGTTGATACTACGGTTGAATTATGAAAGTCTTGTATGATGGAATATGCACTATGATTGATGTGCAGGTTGAGAAATTATTGAGTCAATAACTTGGTATACAAAATACAAAAGAGACAATGTTGACATATTGGGTTAAAAATGCACCCTTTAAAATTGGTAATTTTGAATAAATGAGCATAAAAATATAATTTAAATTTATGAGATGTTACAGGTTTGGTCATTAACAAGGTCAAGATAAAAATAAAAATAATTATTATTATAACTTTAAAACTCGACTAAAAGTCGACTTAAGACAAGACCTATATCACGAGTTAGGATGATTAACTTAGTCGACCCGAGACCACATAAAAATTATAATAATAATTATTATTATTATTATAATTATTATTATTATAGTTTTAAAAACTAATTTAAGGGTCAACCGGAGTTGATCCAACTCAGTTGATCCAACTCAACATAAGAATAAATATGATTATTATCATAATTTTAAAACTCAATTTGAAGGTTAATATGTAGACTGATGGGGTAACAAGTTAAGTTGACCTAAATCAACATATGAATGAAAATAGTTATTATCATAGTTTTAAAACTTAACTTGTGAAAAATTAAAGCAAGATTTGAGTCACAAGTTAAGAGGATAAACTCAAGTTCACTAAAATTAAAAAAAAAAAAAAAGATAATCAAAACTACCTTGTTTTGATAGAAAGAAATATAAAAAAAAGTTATTGAATTTCTTACCTATATTGTATCTTGAATTGAAAGGGTCATTAGTCGAACTTGATTTTTGATCAAGCTAAGTTGGATCAATCCTTTTTATATTTTTTTACCGAAACCTAGTTTATCTACATCTTGAGTGAGGAGAGTCTCATCTAGAGTTTTATCAAACACAAAATAAAACACTGTGTTCAGTCTTATCGAAAACACACCAAAAAACATAAGACAATATAATTATTATGTCTAATCAAGTTTAGTCCAATAAATATTGTTAAGTACATCAAATACTACCACCTTAAGAGAAAACTTGATTGATGAATGTTTTGTTTCGTGTTATAATATATTTCTAATTTTTTTATTTTAAAAAAAGCATTTTTTTAAATAAACTTAATTGATTTTACTATCTATTATTAAAAATAAAAATAAATCATTTAATAGTTTTTAGCTGAAAAGTTCTTTAAAAAAAATCTCATTTTTTTCATCTACTTGTTCGATGTCTTTCAAAGCAGCGATTTTCAAGAATCTCTCTTGAATTCATAATTATGTAGCAAAATGGTCTGGTCCTACAACTTTCTCTTGTGTGTTTTTCTTTTTTCATGATATTACAACAACTCGACAAACCATGTGACTCAACTCAAAGACAATCACACACAGGACCATCTTGATCATGTCTTTTCTTTTTCTTTTTCTTTTCCTCAAAAGGGTAGAATTATTAATGCGCTGCTAGAAAGGTATGATATACCGTCACAGTTAGCTTGGTTTCTAGAGAAACAAAATTGAAAATAGTTGATGATCACATCCTGAATATCAAGTAAATATAATGGATAAAATGGCAATCCCATCTAAGAACTATTTTTTATATATATAATCATAGATAGAATTATTGAAAAATAGATGGTCATTTAGTAAATGACTAAACAAAAGTGAGAGTTAATACAGAAGAAACAATACAATGAAAAACAAAATACAAGATACCTCCTATGTTTCTAATTAACTTGACTTAATATTACTAGATCATGCACTAATATAAGCTAAACTTATCTCTTAACCTTAATATATATAGGTGAAATTCCTCTCATTAACCGGTAATAATAATGAAAGAAAATGATAGAAAAACATATATCTTTCCACAGAGGCTGATCCCATCCAAGAACTCTTATACTACGTGCATTATTATCACACACACACAGTCTTTAGGAACTATAGAATATTTATTTGTGGGGTAATTCTGTTATACACTTGTGTTTGACAAGTGGCATAGGGGGTCGGACGATGATCTACTGGAAAAATTCCAGAGGTCCATTTCACTGTTATAATCTTGAGTTTCATAGTATGATCTGTTTGATGGAAAAGAAAATGATGAGTGTAGGGTTGGCAATTGGAGATCATGATGAAGATCAGTAGGGGTATAGTAGGTGATGGTGGGGTCATTGGGGAAGCACGCGGATTGCGTAGAGGTTTCAGTCTGGCCATTGATCTGAGAGGCTACTAGAGGATCAAGGGCTACCCAGTTGGTAAGGCCAGAGTCTAAGGGGTAACTCACCTGGTTAGCTATTGAACCTTCATTTTCTGTGACCATGGGATGGTAAAAGTTTAGGCTACTGGTAGAGTTTGGACTCTCTAAGCTTGGAAGCTCCATGAATCTATCATGGTGGACGTAGTTGATTGCTAGGTCAATAGGCCAAAGATATCTAGCGCTGTTATCTGCTTCATTTTCTTCCTTGCAACTACTTCCCATGTAATGAGGTGTTTGAACGAGAGAGCCCTCATTGCAAGAACTTAACGTCTGGTTCCTGGTATCTGCAGTGATGGGTGATGAACTCAAGGCTCTGTCTAGGGTTTTGCTGAGATTTTTCTTCTTGAAGATCCGGCATACCACCCACCCATCTTCCTGGGCTGCCTCTCCCATGACATTGGAGACCTTGACATAAATAAAACATTTTAGTTGTAATGAACATGTATAAATATGCAAACAAGATCACTAACCCATGGTTGAAAAAGGCTTACATTGGAATCACTGGTGTTATCGTCCAGCCTATATTCATGCATAATCCAATCGGATTTTTGTCCATGTGGGGCTCGGCCTTTGTAGAACACAAGAGTCTTCCTCATTCCTATCCGCTTGCCACTGCCGTATATCACTTTGTCACGGCCAGTAGCCTTCCAGAATCCCGCAGCAGTTGCACGGTTAGTGCGCGTTCCGGCTGGATATTTCTTGTCCTTGTGGCTAAAGAAGTACCAATCGTTCTGTGGGGTGGTTCCTATTTTGCATCTCTCTGCAGGAAACCGAATCGTCATTAACACCACTTCGGTCATACAATTATCTGAAGAGGAAATAACAAGTGTAGTTCTTGAAGGGGATAAAAGTATAAGATTTCTCTTGCTGATTTGATAAAAAAGAAAGAAATCATGAGGAACATATAGACAGAAAGTCTAGGCACCTTGTATATCCCATGGTTCGAGCTTATTAAGATCAACATCTCGAATCACATCTAAGTCAATCTTCTCATATGAGACCTTCTTCCTCAAGTAGTAATCCAAGAGCTCTTCTTCTGTGGGGTGAAATCGAATGCCAGGAGGGACCTGGGTTTGCCCATTCACAGATATGCTCATGTTTTCTGTCATTTATGAGGGAGCGAGGTTAGGACAAATATCGGAATGGAGATCGTCTCAGAGTAACTGAAATGTACCGAAATGAGTATGTACACTGGACTATATATGTGTGCGCGGGAGGCCATAAACGGCCAAAAATACATGAGAAAGGTCTGTTTTCACGGTGACTATAGCGGTGGTCTTCAAGTGGGGCTCGTTTTACTGTGCGTCTGAGAAGATCGACCGACCTACATAGATGGTGACAGGGAATTTATTTTGGAAATTCAAAGTGGGTCCATGAGTAGGGTATCAGATTTGGGTCCCACACGGACGCTGTTAGCAATTGGCTACCGAGGGCACACCCCCATCGCAACTCTGACACTCTACCTCCATGGAAAAGCACCTCTCTGGAACAACCATGGACCTCTCTTCTCTCTTTCTACTTGACGAGAAAAAGGTGATGGGTGGGTCTCTCTCTCTCTCGCCCTTTGTTTTGTTTGAGCAACCACCACAACGAGAAAGAAATGATGGGTTTGTCGATGTGCTTTCGTGGCCCTCATGAAGTTAAATCTTTTTAAAAAAGTATAAGAATTAAGAAAGATACACACAGGTTATTGCAATTTACATGCATGAGCAAGTAGGAATTATAAATACTTGTATCGTATTTCTAATGAACTTCAGCTGGGCGTGTGAGCAGTGCAGGTTCAGGACACGTATCCGTACGTCTCCATTTGGATTTTATTTGATGATATTAACCAACGGGTATTCATATTCTTGAGTATCCTAACACCGCATGTGTCTTCATGTTTTTGATTTATGAACTTTGCCTCTCTCCCATTACAATTACCTGGTAAATTTGATTTGTCACCTTATTAGATTATAAACCGAGCATTATTGAATTTAATTTAATATAGTTGAGTTTCAGTTCCATTAAAAAAAATATGATGAGAAACTCATTCTTAAGTTTTATATTTCCTTGTATTTATTCTTGATACATTATTTAATATATATTTTTAAACTTGAGACTCCTAATACATTTTTCCCTGGTATTTTGTTTATTTTCATTTTATATGGAATTTCAACTACATGTGGAAATTCAAGTCGTCTACAAGCTTAATCATTTTATTCATCCTCTGAATTCCATGCCCATAATCATTGTTTTTGCCTGATAAACGACGTAGCAACCACTCTTAACTTCAGGGTTTTTCCAGCATTCGGCTTCATACCCCTCATCTTAATTTTGTCATTTCAAATTTTATTTTACAACACATGGCCATTGGGTTTTATATTTACTTCATCGAGCACTTGTTGTCACGTGAGAGTGTAATTGATGCTATTAATTGCTTTAAAACGTGATCAACCTAGCTCGCAGGTTCATCCAAGTTTCTGAGTTGTTTATAATCGAATTTAAATCAGATTTTAATAAAAATAATAGGATAGATGACCTCTTGTGATTCATTTAGTAACTTAGATTCACTCATAATCTAGTCAGTTTGATAAAAATCAGTTAAAACTTAATCAAAACCTATTAATATTTTATTTTCTAACGATATAATGTTGTTTTATTTTTTTATTAAGAAAACAAATAATCTAAATTAACTAAAGTCAATGCACCTAACTTATAATCCAGGACTTATCCTAAAATCATTTTTGAATTAGTTTTAAAACCAATGTTTGTCATATACAAATAAGATAGAACTTACCATAGTATAATCCAAAAAAAAAAAAGGATTGGAATTCTCTTTTGTCATGCCTGAAGTTCACCCATAAATTAGGGAGAAAGAATTAAACATTTGCTAAATTTGTTTTTATGTGGGTTTTTTTTACATTAACTAAAATATAAAACGCGTTCTAGTTTTACTGTGCTAATCCACAATAATAAATACTATTAATATATATTGTCATTAACAATGAACAAGATGATCAGGTAGCCGAATTGGCTAAGGCACGCAAGTTTAATAGAAAGGGTGTGGGTTCGAATCCCACCCCAACAATTTTTGATTTTGCATACACAATTACATACTATGAGTATACATTTTTGTTAATGATTAACGAAAATTTCAGGCAGCCGAGATGACAAAGGCATGCGAGATTATTGAAAAGGTTGTGTGTTCGATGTCCATTCTTGGCAATTTTTTATTTTACTTTAATATAATTTTTATTTTGCGATTTAAAAAAATATTTTTTTATTGAGAAATATATTAAATTATAAAAAAATTAAATTATTTTTAACATCACACATGAAATGAAAATGATCTAAAATCATGAAAAAAATACAATGTTTGGACAATTTTGTTTTCTATTCGTATTTATTCATTCATGCTTTTAGATTTTTTTTTCAATTCATTTTTTTATCGGAGTTTTATTTTTATTTGGTTCCTTTCAGAAATTTTAATTTATGTTGGTGATAATTTTAAAGTTAATATTGCTCCTTCTTTTCCTTTGTTCTTTTTTTGTTTTTTGTTTTTTATTTTATCCATTTTTTAGATCAAATAATTTTATGATTTTATTGTTTTATTGTTAAAATGTTTTGATTTTGATTTTGATTTTGATTTTGATTTTGATTTTGATTTTGATTTTTTGGGATAATTTAATGATTTTATTTTTTTGGGCAATAATATTTATAATAATTTGAACTGTTATAGTAATGAAAACGATGGTAATATAGGGTTGAATTTCCAATTTATGTTTTTCGTATTTTGTGAATAGAAAATTTACTACTTATTTGTTATTTAATTATCGCAGGTCTTTTCACAATTTATATATATATATTGAATGTGATTTAAATTTAATTATAAATTGAACTAATCTTAATACAATGAATTCAATAATTCAAATATCTGAATATTGTTGCTTTTTTGATGATGATAATAATTTTATACTGGTTATTTCATTAAAACCTACTAAACAGATAAATTTATATCGATTTAAAACTCATATTTTATAGAAAACTTGCACTTCATAAGAATTTTGCACAAATTTATTATTTTGACTAAATTTATATTATAACAAAAAAAACACAATTAATATTTTGTACATTAAAAAAATATGGTGTCGTCAACGTCGAGGAGCGGGAGTAGTGGCTGGTATTTATAAAAGGCGTGTGAGGAGCATATTCCTTCCAAGTCAATATCTTCAATTTTTTCAAGTGCTACACAGTTTCTAGGCCCTATTTTAACCATTTTCTTCAATGCTTGAAGAAATACCAAGTCTCTTTTGTTTGTGAACATATCATGGACTAATTTACATGGTTAAGTTAAGTTTTTGTTTCCTCACTCAACTTTTTTTTTTTCTTATTTTATAATTTTATAGTAACTTTCTTTAGATCCTTTTAATTATTATTGGCTAATATAGGGTTATTGTAATGTTGAGGGAATAATATGGTACTTAGTTGTGGTACTTATTGGATACTTACTTGGTTTGATAAAATAAATAAAAGTTTTTGTTAGATAGTTAAGAGTTAAGGGACAAAAAAAATACTAGAACAAATATGGTGGGCTGGGATAAATGAGAAAGGTAACTAAAGTAGTGTGTGCGCAACATACACCAACGTATAGGATTTGTTCACTATGATCAAATGGTATAAATTATTTTAAGTCGCCAAATATTTGTTCTTTGTTGGTTCGTTAGATTCTTTGCATTTATAATATGTGTACCATTTAGAAGTGTGTAATGAGCTATTTTTCTTCTTCTTCTTTTTTCCTACTCCTTCATCTTTTTTCTTTTCTCTCCTTAATATTCGTGTTTCTCTATCAAAAATAAAGTGTCATGCCATCTTTTTGTTTTAAATTTGTTTCATGTTTTTCTATTGCTATTTTTTTTCTTTTGATTTTTTCTGTTGAATTTTATCCCTTCAACAGTTGGTTTAATTTAACTTTATATTACAAAATTCGTATTATTTTGATTGCTATTTTGTTTCATTATTTTCTTCATTGAGTTGTTTTTTTCATTTCATCCATCAGCATTTGAGCATTTTTTTTTTATAAATTGGTACCCATTTTTTATTGTTATATTTGTTTATATCTTTTTTTATTGATTTTTCCTCTCAGTTTTATCTCTCAATATTTGATTTATTAATAATTTGACTTTGAGATGTTTTAGGGTTTACCTATTATGAGAGAATCTCAGTCTCATGACCCGAGATAAAGAGTTTGAATGATTAATCTCAATCGATTTTTTTTTTCTTTTTTATTTATTTATTTTTTAAAATTTTCATTCTTTATATTGGTTAATTAAGGATTTGTCTTCATGTGTTAGTTTTTAAACAAATCTTTGTAATTGTCCTGATCTCATGTTATTTTTTGAGAATTGAGCTTTGAATTATTACTTTTTTCATTTTACTTTTTATAGGGTTATTACATTCTTATTTGTATTTTTTATCAAATAAGATCATGGAAATGTTTAGAGAACATTAAGAGGATAATGTTTCATAATATTGAGAAGCATTCATGTTTTGGAGTTAATCATAGTTAATGTTTTTTGTTATTTATTTTATCTATGTTATTAAAATAACGTAATTTAATGAGCCCAATCAAGTAAATGACTGACTTATCATATTTTTTATTAAGAAAAAAGGCGCTGGTATCATCGAATCATTTTAAAAAAAAAAATCAATCCTATACATAAAACAATACAGGTACCAAAGAAAGGTAGAAACGAAAGAGGAATAGCGAGAGAAAAAGGGATTCATCAGATTATTACACGTGGAGAGTTTTGTTTTTTTTATCTGAAAACGAAACAATTTATCCTTGCCATGCTCGCTCTGTGAGGTAGGAGGTAGGACCTACCTATGGGTATAGATTCTGTATTCGTGATCAAGAACAAGAAAGGTATTTAGCTTAGCTAACCCTTTTCCATCTTCTTTATAATATAGAAAATTATTGGCGGCGGCGGCGCCGGCTTCAGCATGAAAAACGTGACCTCATTCTTCTGTCAAGACTATTTTCGAAATACTCGCGTATATTAGTGGAGTTGAGAAGAATAAGAAGATGGCTTGGCATATACGTTGCTTGCACTTTCTCAGCCGACCGTATTTGTTTCAGTAACTCTTTGATCCCTGGAAAATTAAAAGCTAGACCTTCATCTTTTCAATCATACGATTTTCCTCTTAATAATTTTGAATTTCTACAAAACTTGATCCCCTCAAGTGTTGAACAATTCTGATTCTATTTACTAATAAATATTTTACGTAGTCTGTTCCTCCATTCAAAACAAATTTAGAGTGAAGTCAATTCGTTTAAGGGTGTGTTTGGCATTACTTTTGCTTTTACGATTGAGGTTGAAAAAAAACAGTTTCAAAAAAAGCGTTTTTACCGTGGTTCAAAATAAACAGTGAAGTGTTAGGTTAAAACTGTGGTTGAGTTGGAGGTTGAAAAAAAAGCAGTTTTGGGTGTTTTGTTATCAAGTTTTTCATATTGTTTTTAACTTGTGAAATTATTTTAAAGGGTATATATATAATTTTATTAAACATTGTAAATTTAATAATTATAATAATATAATGTAATTAATAATTCATGAAAAAATAAATATTATTTTTTATTCTCCCATCAAACTACTTGCAATTTAATCACGAAAAAATATTTCCTTTCCATTAGGACTAATTTGTATCTACACATTTTTTTTTTAATATAAACAAGTCTTCCAAAGACCAATTGACTATTAAAATAACTCCGTTGCAGTCCCATTTGTTTCATTCAAATCAAATTCGGTCCAATTGAATTGAATTAATTCAAACCAACCCATTTGACTAATTTTTTAGTCCGACAGGTTCAATTGCGCTTACTTTAGTCCAACAATTTGTCAAATTAATACAAATTAGTCCCTAGTTAATTCATGACTCAACTATTCAAAATCTAGCTGAACGTTTTTCAATCAATCATGTAGAAAATCCTAGCCAAAATTGATTAATTGCAATCAATCCTCCACAAATCAACCCCAAATATTTTCTTCAATTGATTTTCCAGAATTGTAGCTCCTTATCCATTTAAACATCAGCTCAAATAATCAAGCCCAAATATTTTCTTCAATTGATTTTCCAGAATTGCAGCTCCCTCTCCATTTAAACACCAACTCAAATAAAAGATATGAGGAGAAGAACAAATTAGAAAATAAACACCCACACTGCAACCCAGAAACAAACCAAAGTCAACATCTCCTTCGCCTTTTTCCTCCTCTACCAGCTTGGCTTCCCAAACATAGCTCACTGCAATTTTTTTAGTCCCCATTCATATACCAACCCTCATTCTTCCTTCAACACCATCACTGCCCAAAAACTCAATTAACCCACAGAAGATAGAAGAGACGGGAGGGAAAAGGAGTTTTGTTAGTTGAGAAGGGAGAGGGTTGTTGTGGGAGCTGGTTGCAGAGGAGAAGAAGAAATGAGATGGGAGGTTGCAGACGAGATAAGGTAAGAGGATAAGGTAGGGATTTTCTTTTTAACCATTGGTTGAATGTGCATCGCCCGTGATTTCAATGTGAATCGCAATTCTCAAAAATTACAATCAGCATTTCAAAAGCATTGAAAAAATGCTTATTTTGAAACGCCGTTTAGAAGTAAAACACATGGTGGGACCCGCGCAAATGGGCTATGTTTGGTGTAACCAAACACTCAAATTGTGTCCCGTTTGGCAATCGTGGAACGCACCATATTGCCAAACGGGTGCTAAGAATATAAAAACACTGTTTTACGGTGGTGTTCATTTATCATATAAAGAGGGAACACATCTAAAATACAACTAGACCCTCTAAATTATGAAAGAATAAAAGGAAATAAAATATTTCTTTTTTTCCTACAGTAACCAGTTTATATTAGACTTACAGTATTACAATAAAATTGTATGGCTATAAATAAAATAATTAAATTGAATAGTTATTATTTAGTTTTTATCATAACAGTCTTAAAGGTTAAAATTAATTATAAAAATTAAAAGAAATAAAATCATAAACTCCATGTTTTTAATCTTATTGACATGTTAAATATCAAGAATCTTCTTTTAATTTTATAATTATTCATGTGATGGTATTAGTAAACATATAGAAAAAGCCTATTCATCATAATTTCACTTAATTAACTATACAATAAAAATTTAAATTTATAAACTCCTTTTTTAAATATTTTTTTTTCAAAAGGAATAAAAATAGAACTTATTTATTATAGATTTCACTTCATTCACTCCACAGTAAAAAATTAAACTTACAAACTCCATGAAAATATGTAACTTTTCAAAATGGAATATAAATATTTCTTGTTTATGAAGTTACCCATAACAACAGCACAAATGTCCTAAGAAAACAAAGTTTGAAATTAAGTTATTTTTTTTTGTGTATTTTTGAGCCATTTAATTATTAATATGATGATCACTACACTTACATGGTCGTTAACTTCAAGATCCATGAAATTAGTTAGGGTAATCCATATTAAAGAACCATCTCACCTAAAAGCTCAAGCTGATAGATAAGACTCCAAAATATGATTATATTACTTTAACAACCACATCAAGTGAAAGTTTTTTAGGCTTGAAACTTGTATAAATCCATATTACCTTGTGTTTGATTTTTTTATTAAATAGAATAAGAGTGATAAGATTCGAACTCGTGACCATTGAATAAATAAGAATCTAATACTACATTAAAAAACTATTTTATCTAAAAACTAACAACCCAAACATCCCCCATTTTATATTACTCAAACAACCCTATCTAGAATAGGTCTGTCCCTGCTTACCCATGGTCTATATATTACTGTTTGACAGCAGTTTTCACTTCATAGAAGCCTCTAGCAATCACACTTACATGAATTATGAAAAGGAGTGCATATCCTTATGCCTTGTGTGCCAGAAGTCCTTACGTCATAGATTCCTTTGGTTGGGTCAAGCTGTCAATCACCAAATCCATCCGATTAAATCATGAACGTAGCGATCGAAAGAAAGTATAATCGGAATCAGGTGGTAAGGAAAAAAAAAACCAGCATCTTAAAAGGGACCTTCTGTCCCGATATCTTAAAAGAGCTATCCCTTACTCGTCAAAGAGATAATTAAGAAATAATAAAGTACCAATTGAAATGCTAAATGATAGTAAGAAACCATCAGTCAATATATTTAATGTTTGTTTGGGAGTGTAATTACAATAACTTTTAAAAATATTTATTATTTAAAAATACATTAAAAATAATATTTTTTTTTTAAATCATTTTTGACTATTTTTAATACTAATTTTTCCTTAAAAAAATATATCCTCTTCATCACATCAAAATGATTTAAAAATATTATTTTTTTAATTTAAAATAAAAAATAAAAAAATTTAAATTTTCTCATTTGGAAACAGCACTAAACTTTCATTTAACAAAAGTGGATTGATAATCCGACTCATGCAATTGCAAGGGCCTCCGATGATTAAATGATAAGATATGATGACACGCGTCAAATTGAATTCATGAATATGATTCTACGTGAGATGCACTAAAAAACAACTATTTATTTATATATATAGCATCCAATTAAACGAGGGATACAGAGATAATCATTACAGAAATCAAAGTGTATCATCTCTTCAGCACTATGCCCAAGGAATTGCGAATGACAAGCCACAATAGAAATCCCCATGAAATGAAGAGGATACATTTTTTTAAGAAAAAACCAACCAGCTACTGTTAAACCTCCATTATTTTTGATTTCCCACAAACTAACTCTATTACATCTAAAATAATTTATAGGAAGAAATACGAGAAGAGGCATGTATCGATAAAGGCATGATGGTTCAATGATGACAACCACCTAATCTAGAGCGTAAAATTATTATTTTGCTTACATCTTTGGTAAGAAAGTTTCATGAGAGAGAGAAAAAGAAAGATGATTGACACACAAAGTATCCTGGAATAGGCCATTGCGGACCAGCATCCTTAGTTTTTTTCTTCGGCTCTATGATGGAGGAGAATGAGAATATATGCCTTCACAGTTAGCTCATACAATCAGAATGAGAAAGCTGTCCCTTTGTCTCTTTCTCACGCATGGAAAATTACACAATGTGTTCAATGTGACCATGTATGATTAGCTTTTGTTGAGGACTTTGGTGACCGATTTTAGCTTCAAGGTCCCAGATTGAGATTTTGACCTGACCTCGCGGAATCTTTGCCAGCTTTTCCAGTGCTGATCTCCCGTTGGGGAGCTTCTTTTATTAATTTTATTTCTTAAATTCTTGAAAAAAAAATTAATTTTTATTTTTTGTATATGTTGTGGCCTTGGGCAACGCTATTCGCACCTCACCCGATTGTAACGACGCGCAGCCACTGTAGTTTTCTTATTTCACATCTGCCCGAACCACTCTTAAAACTTTCTACCAGGCCTCCTCCATAGATATTCATTTGTTTGAATCGAAATTTTATGTATGTTACAATCACCCCACTTCAAATGCATGTTCTATGAGGATAAGCTTCACACAGGAACCCAAGACAACAAGTTCTTCACATATAAATAGGCCTATAGTTTCATGGAAGGACAATTAATTACTAGTAGTTGTGAAGCAAAGAGAAACCAACAATGGGTTTGGAACTTTTTGATGATTTTTAATGCGTGCTCGTGTGGAATTGGCTGTGAATGCATAAGTTTATAAATGGAGCTCATTGTCTCAGATTGGATCATGATGGCGTTCGAGACTGTCATTCCTCTGAGAATTGCTGGTATACTGATGTCCTTGTGCTCGAGACTTGGGAGTGTGGTTTTACTAATTTGATTTTCCTTTTGAGGTCCTAATGCAGCAACAGCATGAAACCTGACCTGTGAATGAGAATCTGCATTTGTTTGGAGAGGTGCTCCATTGCTCTTTTATGAGGAGCTTGAACGGACTTGCTTTGAATATCATGAAAGGAGCTTATTTTGGAAGTTGGTTATTTTCATTCACCATACATCAGATTCTACAGAAATCAAATTGGGGGTTGGGGTTTCACACAAAGACAGGAACAAGGAAATATAAAAACGGATTTCAAATAAGATTTCTTGTTGGCCAACATGGACCCAGATTAATAATGATTCCACTTACCGGCCCTTAAATTGTTGAATTAAGTGGATCACAAGTTTGAACCTGTTTGGGGCCATGAATATTTTTTCCAAGTAATCCACTCAACGCACGATTAAATGTAATTGGAGACCGATTGGACTCGAATTAAATACAAAGTGATCGGAAAGGGCTGAACTGTTGCTCCCTCTGACATTTGACGGTGTTAAGTCCACTCGAATAACAAAGTTTTTTTTTATTATTTAAAATATATATGAAAATGATAGTTTTTAAAAATATTTTTAATATTGATGCATAAAAATAATTTAAATACATCAAAAATATTTTTTTATAAAATATTAATAAAATACTAGCAAGTAAAAATATTTTAAATGTTTTTAAAAGCGTTTTTAAAACAAAATAACAGAGCTAATAGTGTCATAAGAAATAGATTTTTATTTAAACATACGTCAATAATTTGTTTTATATAAAAAATTAAATTATGTCATAACAAATTAATTTGTTAGAATAATTTTTATCAAACTATTTCTCTCAAAAAAATATTTATGTGTTTCTTTCAATAAAACAAAGTTTATTATAATAAATATCTAAAACAATCAGGTCGATCCAAAACTAATGATAAAAAGGCATCTTTTTAATTAAAATTCATCTATCTTATTAATGCCCTCTTTGTTTGTTTGTTTGTTTGTTTATTCATAATGCTTATTTTTTTAATGTTTCGATGATTATGCCCCGGTTGGGATTTCTTTATGTTAATGCGATAATAAATAAAATTTAAGAGAAAAACAAATAAATATACAGAAGAAAGGTTGCCTAAAAGAAGCGTTTGATAACTCTTATTTATCATCATTTTACTTTTTTCAGTTTTGTCTTCTTTTTTTCTTTACACTTTCTTAAGAATTTTATTATTATTATTATTATTATTATTATTATTATTATTATTATGATTACACTTCAAATATTTATCATTCTACACTTGGCCTATTTATACCATTTTGTTTTATTCCTATTCTAATTTTTTTAAATATTCTTTTTCAGTACACCTTTTTTAAAAACAATTATTATATAAACACTAAAAAAATAATATTTCACTGTAAACAATTACAATATTGTTCCATTCTTGTGCTACTTTAAAAATTAGTTTGATATCTTATATATTTTTATTAACACATATGAACATTACGATATTTTATTATATGTAAATACTTATTAATTTACGGTTATATTTTACTATTGAATTTTTCGATCATGATTATATATTTTAATTAAAATAAAAAATACATTAATAATATCTTTATATTAATTTTTTGCCTTTAAAAATTAGATTATTCTATTTGTAGCGAGTTGAAAAAACGTATTAACATTTTATTTTTATATTTATTGATAAGGTGGTTCTTAATATATGTAATTAAATATATACTATATACAATAGTTTTTTATTTATAATTTAAATTTTAGAAACAAATTGAAACGCATTCATACTTCTTTTTTTTCATATATAAAATTATCCGAACCTGCGGCGGCGAAGAAAAAACCATGGACGAATTAAAATGAAAAATTTACATTCGAGAAGTATAGTAGGCTCTAGGTAATACATACGCACTAAGGCCCCGTTTATTTGCTGGAAAGTGGTTTCTTTTTGGAAAATGAATTCCAGGAAAAGTGAATTTCGGGAAAGTGAATTCTTGAAAGGTGAATTCCAATGTTTGGCAGTATTATGGAAAATGAACTGGAAAACACTTTCCAGAAAGTGTTTGTTTGTGTTATGGAAAATAAACTGAAAAATAATTTATTAATAAATTAATATTTTTTTCAAGTTTATTAGAATAATGAAGAACAAATCTTACAAATAAAAAAGTTGAATGAGAATGAAATTGAAAAAAAATATAATTTCATAAATGATCTCAAATAAAATAAATAATAATCAAAATAATAGAGATCAAATCTAAAAAAATAAAAAAAATAAAAGGTGAATAAATTAAAATAATAATAATTAACATTTCATAAATTATTTCAAATAAAATAATTAACAATAAAAAAAATAAGTTAATGGAATAAAGTCCATTAAACCCTTAAAATGATAAGAAAAGCTGATCACTCTCTGTATGATTTAATCATAAGGTGTAAAAGTTGCATAGTTATTTAGAATAAAGTCAATTAGTGTGATATATACTAACTACTTGCAGAAGGCATGAGCATATGCAAGCTCTAATTTAACTAACCGAGATCGGGAAGGTCTAGAATTATAATATTATCTAACCATTGTTTATACCACCAAAATCTAAAGATGGAAAAACTTGTAATTACATATGCTTGTAATCGTCATCACCAAGATCAGGTACTGTCTTTGCTTTCTTATCCCAGGGATTCCAAACTTGGGGTTATAACTTGATCAATGCTAATCTCAGATTCGTTGAAATGAGAATTTAACAAGGGACTCACTCAGGTTTCTCAGGTGCGGCTTCTGGGCTAGTAGACATCATGTACATATCTTCCTTTGGCTCATTAGCAGGGTCTTCCAGAATGTCACCCTTGAGAGAGAGAAGCAAATAGTATTTAGAAAACAAATTAACAACTGAATGACAAGTTAAAGAATTTAAGCAGACATTATTCAAACAAACATCGTGCGTGTATATCTACAAAATTATAAGGTTTCAAAGTGTTGCCAAGCATGAATATCAGCAGCTAAAGAAATGAATGAGCGTGGGGAAGAAAATATAATTGAGCAAACAACAAAAGGAGTCTTGATTGTGACTGCAAAATCAACAAGTTGTTTTCTACCTTCAACAAGCTTAACGCATAACTTTCTGAATTAATACTATTTAACTTCTTAAATATTTCCTTCAAAGCAGTTTGAAGAATAAATACTAACCTCATGGCTCAGATGCCGCAAGTTCTTGTCCCTGCTGTATATGGATTTTTTTGTCACTGGGACAGGGACGTTGTGTTTCTTAGCATATTCAATGGCATCTTCTCTTCCTGTGAAAGTTAACACTTCGAAGGCCAAAAAAGTTACACTGCAGGGGATAATAACTACACTTGTTATTACTGAAGGGATTCAAAGTTTGTACAGAAAACTTTCAGTGTCCTACATTTGCTTAATCAGTCCAGGTTCATCCACAACTGACGAAAATGGCATGTTTTGCCATTTAAAACAACGATTATTTTGAAACGACACAATAATTGATTCAATTATTGTAATTCAATTATTGCCATCTACTTCAGATTCAATTATAATCGTCATCTACTTCATTCCTGGTTTTGGCTTTAATAACCAGTAGACATGAACTTCGAATATGTTCTGCATTATAAAGCTACAACAATTCCAAGGCTTTAAGAGTTTAGAAAGAAAAAAAATCGCAGGCGTAGATAATAAATACGATAAATATAGCCACACTTATGCAGAACTAAGCAGCATCTTTAGTGCTAGAGACACCATCATTCATGTTTAGTGAAAGGGAATTTGAACTGCAAAGCTAATAAGGGAAATGGAGCTTGTACACTAAACCATGGCAGGCATTGGAAATATAGAGACTGCAATTAAATCAAGAGTGCAGGAATTTAAAAAGGAAAAAAGAGGCAGAAAAATCCCAAATTCAAAGACAAAAAGAAGATTATCTTGAAAATGATTTGAGAAAGAAATACCTTCGACAGTTCCAAGAAGGAGAAGGGAAAGAGGTATTTCGACAGTTCCAAGAAGGAGAAGGGAAAGAGATGAGAGACGGTTCTGATTGTGAAGAGAAATGAGGGAAAGAAGGAGAAGGGAAAGGGAAGGGATGAGACGGTTCTGGTTGTGAGGGAAAGGGAAATTGGACGAGGAAAGTGTTTTCCTTTTCTTAACTGTGGAAAACACTTTTCTCAGTTGTAGTTTTTTTTTATGTTGACTGGAAAGTTGAGGAAAATACTTTTTTTTGACCAACTTTTTAAAGTGTTGCCAAACACTGGAAAGTGGGGAAACTGGAATTCAGTTTCCTTGAAACAAACAAGGCCTAAATATCGACAGCATATTTCTGATCCGACAATCCTTTCCAGCTACAAGACAAACTTGAATGATCAGAATTAGCCACTGAAGTAGAGACCCCATTTCCACACTTAGCCACCGTCCTCACACTCTCTATCAATTCCTCAGTTCGTGCCTCTTGTGCCAGTATCTCTGCCAATTGCTCGGGGCTTATCACCAGCTTAACCTTCCAAACTCCGGTGCTGTTATACCTAGGAAACACCTCAGCTTCTGCTGATGATCGCTTCAACATCCTTTGGTTGTCAAGCGACATGCGATAAGGAGTAAGTTTGGACGATGAGGTAACATGAAACAGAAGTTTTGGTGGTGCTGTTGTTCAATGCGGTACTGCTGGTGTTTATAGGAAGGAGGGTAGAGTTGGCCAACGTGGAGTTCTTCGTTATGCAGGAGAGGTTTAAAGGAGAGGTCACGACTACGGTAGATGGCGTGGCAGGAAACTCGTTGGTTATGCACTGTGCTGTGTCAAAGCTTCTATCATTTCTTCTACTTCTAAGCGAAACCCATTGAACACACAATTCCTCATATATATATATATATATATATATATACTAGCTATATTGCCCGCGCGTTGCCGCGGGTATTTTTTGTATATAATTTAACATAATTAAATCCACAACGATAAATTTATATGATATAACTAAATAAAAGTTATAAATTAGGAGATAAAATGTAAAAAAAATATAAGTTGAATTTATTGCGTAAGCATAAATTACGTCATGAAAGATCACAAAAGAGCACGAACTAACATTTTAAAAAGAGCAAAATATTATAATAAGAAAAAAATGAAAAATTAATCACTAAAATCATCGTTATTTTTGTGCAAATAGTAAAATTATAAAAATCATTTAATACAAAGAGCAAATAAAAAAATAAAGGGAAAAAAGAAGCAATATTAATTTAGAATACTATAACAATAGCAACATCTGAGTCTTAACTTCTGAACTTATTATTGTTGTTACTATTAAAACAATAAAAATTATCAAATTATATCGAGGAAAAAAAATAAAAAGCATCAAAAAAATAGAAAGCAAGAAAAACAATTAAAATATTATTATCATTATCATTATCATTATCATTATCATTATCATTATCATTATCATTATTATGAAAGAATAAATAAATGAATGAATTAATATTAAAGAAAAAATATAAATTGTGAAAAGACTTGTAATAATCAAATAACAAAAATAAGTATTTATTTTTTTGTCTACAAAAAGACAAAAATATAAATTGAAAATCCATCCTGATGTTATTTTTATTATCATGGCTATAACATCTAAAATTCTTATCAACATTACTATTAAAATAATTAAATTGCCTAGAAAAATAAAAAAAATGAAAAGATTTTCATAAAAGAACAATAAAAATCCAATCACCAAAATTATCATTATTATTGCGTAAATACTGAGATCATAAAAATCATCTAATCTACAAAATGAATAAAAACAACAGGAAAAAAAAAGAACAAAAGGAAAAAAGGAGCAATATTAATTCTAAAATGATAATCAATATAAAATAAAATTTCAAGATTGAACCGATTAGAAAAAACATCCCAATAAAAAATAAAAAAATAAAATAAAACCATAAATGCATTGAAAATTCACGTTTTCAGTCTCTCCCCGCCCTCTCTCTCTCTCCCCTCAATTACTCTAACAAAACTATCCTCAACTTGACCTCCCCGATTAACCATGCTTTAACCATTCAAGTCATCTAATCCCTCCTTCAAGCCAGTCGCTCTATCAAAAAAACACCATGAGCGACTCTCACAGTTCGTCCTCAGATTCCGCCTCCTTGGCTGACACCGATCAAGTTCTCTTTACATCCAATTCTCTAATTTCCTCTCTCTCCACAACAGTCTATTTTTCAATTTCGTGATCTTAGATTATAAGGCAACGATTTTAAAGTTCATGTTTTGTTTGATTTTCGATGTTTTTTTCTTTGTTACTATCAAGCTTGGAAATCTTTCAATGTTTATGTTTTTGGTTCGAGTCCTTTCAGTATCTGTGCTAGTCCCGTACCACCAGAAAAGCCAAAAACATCCCCAAAAAAGAAACAAAAAATGTCGGCTCATTAAGGCCAAATTCGTCCCAACACTGCCACAATCCACAGTGAAAACACTCTATATCTACAGTGAAGTGTACAGGGAAAACACAACGCGTTTTATTTGTTAATATATATATATATACATGAGAGTTTGACTTCATATATTGGGTAATCTTGCTGATGGTAGCAAAGTTGACAATACCATTCTGGTCGTTGTTCCGATTATTCTATTGGAACTGAACGTTCCGGTTTTGGAACGTTTCGGCGTGCTGTTTCGAGGTTATACTGTTTCTATATAATTAATTATATATATATATATATATTAAAAAATATATATTAAAAAATATATATTAAAATATTATATAACAAGCATAATTAAAATTCAAGATAAATTAACTTTATATTATACAATATAAACACAAAGTCAAATAAATATAATCTCAAAATTAGAAATAAACAATCACAAATTAATCAAAATAAAGAGGATTATAAGGCCGAAACGGCACACCCGGAACAGTACTAAGACGTTGCGGCAGGAATTTCCGGAACGGGCCGGAATTAAAACCGAGACAAAAACGATGTCATTTCATCATGATTTTTTTAACAAAACTGAACGGAATTGACAATTTTAGATGGCAGTGATGATGATGGAGGAGGAGGAAAGAAAATGACATGGGCATATTGGGTTAATTACGAGTCGATAGGGAGTTTCTTCTCTTAGGCCATGTTTAACAAACAAAAGTATCCTCTGTTTAGCGAGAGAAAATCACCACTCTTTGTAGTTTTTATATCATGACGGCCCCACATTTCCTGATCATGAATTTTTTGTTCTGGGGATTATTAAATGTTATGCTTGGTGTACAGGTTGAACAAACGTACAGAATTCTGTTGCGATGTCGTGGTCGTACAAATTAATTACCCTACCTTAAAACAAATCAAACAAGATAGTATAGAGCAAGCAAGAAGTCGATCCAACGAGGACGATTTAGTTTAAATTTTCATGCTATATGTTATGCAATTTAGGGGGGGGGTGGAAGTTGTTTAGGCTAGGCTAAAGCAAACTAAGCGAAAATTGTATAAAACTGAAATTTATCAATAAAACAAACCTTGGTCGCAAATCAACATCCACTTACAAAAATCAGAACTCATCATGCAAACAACACATCAATTTATATTCTGAATATTTATCTCTTCAAACTTGGTTCGTTAATGGGTCCACCGTATAACTTATCCTAACTATCAAACAACCATAGTGTCTGCACTAATTTGATTCGATGACAGCAATAAAATCTAGATAAATTGATCAATTAAGAAATATAATTATCCGTAATATATGTTTAGTTCGATTGAATGGTCTCCCTAAGATTAATAACATAGATCCCCTACAATTAAAAATTTAGTTCCTTCATAAGTTCATATACCACAACTCTGGTTTTGATACCAAACTTATCAATCAATTGTCTACAATAATAACTTTGAGTTCGCTCTTAGAATTTAATAAAAAATCATAGGAAAATAAGCATATGAGAACAAACATATTCATCATATAAAGTAAAAAATTGAGGTAAAAACAGATCTCACAGTTCTTGAGATCTGAAGGTTTCCGTGTACTTGCAACCAAACAAAAGAGTCCAGCCTTGCATGTTTATTGAACAATTAAATAAAAAGATGAAAGAGAACATAATTTAGGGTTTGGAGGAGGAAGATTTATGTTTTCTTTGGTGTTGGCCACATTTCCTTGCTCCTCTCCTTTTTTTTAGAAACCCTAGAATCTATTTTACAAAATATTCCTTCTTTAAGTTGACAAAATTTAGTTCCCTTATAAAATTCATATCTCCTTCACATAACATATTTGGAGCGTTTATAGGTATTTGAGTCCGGAATCCAAGAAAAATGAGTTTTCATGAATCAGACTTCTATATCTCAAGATATTGAAGTAGGAATGGACAAAGGTCGATATCGGCAGACTACAAGATTTGACATTGAAGGCTGTGATTTCCATGATCTTCCTTATTTTATTTATTTTTCCTTAGCTTTACATAAATTTATGGATGTTATCTTTTGAATGTCATTGGAATCACTTCATTTTGATCTCTAGAGCTTCCACTTTGAACAAAACACCGACTGAAGGTCAAATCTATCAATCAGTTCCAATTACCTCCTTTTTGCATCTTTCATCCAAAAATACCTTCAAAACATAAAACAAAGAATATCAAGGTATTGTATACACAAAACATATGCAAAACACTAGGTAAATATGGATGAAACTATCATATAATATGGTCGCATCAAAATAAAGGAATTAAAATAATGTTGCCATCGAATTTATGCGTTTTTCATCCAAAAATACCTCCAAAACATAAAAAAGAATATCAAGACATTTTATACACAAAATATATGCAAAAAACTAGGCAAATATGGATGAAACTATCAAATAATATGGTCGCATTAAATTCAAAGGTCAAAATAGTTGAGAGTTTGACTGCATTAGTGGAGGGTTGGTCATGATTATCTTGTATAGGTTCAAGGTCAATGACCACATCAATATGTCTATTTTTTATATATTTACCATGTGTGTCCAAATGAGTTTATGTGTACCTCGATAAATTTCACAAACTCTGATGTTAATGTTCATGTAAATTTTTAGTGGACATCATATAGAAACATGTAAGTCTATTAAAAGCATGTCTATATGCTCGTTTATTTTTATTAATACGGGTGTGCGAGTTAGCCTACATGCATCTGGACTAATCCCACAGATCTAGAAGTTAACGACCATGTAAACCTCTAATAGTCATCATATTAGGAACCATAAGGCTCAAACCATAGAACTAGAATCAAACCCCTTAGTCCCAAGCTCTTACCACCGGGTCACCTACAAGATGGTTGTGTTTATATTTCTTTTTATTAACAGGAGTGTCCGTGCCAACTTGCACATACCTTAATTAATCTTATGAGTCCTAAAATTAACGATCATGTAAACCTCTAATTACAATCATATTAGCAACTATAAAGCTCAAATCTAAGACCATAAAAAGAGTAAATGCTTTAGTCCAACGTTTGTAGCACTTAATGCTTGTTTGAGAGTGTAGTTAAGGTTACTTTTTAGAATACTTTTCGTTTAGAAAAGTATTAGAGTGATGCTTTTTACTTTTTAAAAAATATTTTTGATATCAGCACTTCAAAATAATCTAAACAAAATAAAAAAAATAATATAAAGTAAAAAATATTTTTTTTTAATTTATTGAAAAATGTTTATGAAATGTAGTGTTAAGTAGACAATAATTAGTCTACTAGATGATCATGTCTATATGCTTTTTAGGGTGTGTTTAGTATTGCAATTGTTGTTTTGGTTGAGATTAAAAAAAAATAGTTTCATTGAAAACATTTTTAGTTGCGGTATTATAACTGAAATTGAAGTATTTGATTAAAACTATGGTTGGGTTTGAAGTTTAATAAAAAATAATTTCATGTGTGTAGTTATCATGCTTTTTATATTGCTGTCAAGTTGTGAAATTATTTTTAAAAACACATATTGTGAAAAGAGAGGTATAGAAAATTAAGATTTTAAAAAATAAAAAATATAATTATTATAAAAATCAAAGTGCTTATTTTATAATAAATTTATTTCTCTCTTAAAAGATTTGATTTTAACTTTCTATAAACCAATGCAAGCGCACAAGGCAACAAGTTGAAACTACATCTGCTTCATCATCACAGATTACAATCTCTCACCTTCCATCTCTCTCTCTCTCTCTCTCTAAAATTATTAAGACATTAATTCTCTTAGTTGAACTTGCGACTATGCCACAAATGTATCTTTAAACTTTATTCGCAGCCGGCGTCAACGTAACATACGACCGCAAAATCGCCTGTGAATCTCTCGCCGCCACAACAACCACTCCCAACCGCCACCGTTGCCACCAGACTCAGCTATCGCATAGAGAAGGTCGTGGTTCAATATATAGACTGATGATGCAGAACTTTTGCTTTTTTATGGAGAACTGAAACACAGTGAAAGCTCTGAGATTCTGCTTTTGGTAAATGGCAGTTCAAAAGCTTTTTTGATGGTCCCATTAAAATTGTGGTTTTAACATTTCCAAACGATCATAAAAATGTTTTTTCTTAAAAATTGGTTTACATTGCAATACCAAACCATCACTTAATAGTGTTACATGTTGCTTTCACCCACAGATTCAAGCCATGATAAAAAGAGCAGATTTGTAAATTTAGGAGTGGGATGATAACTTATAAAAAATAATATAAATTATATCATGAATATTTACTTAATATTTTAAGTTTTTAGGTGAGATAATTTTTTAATATGGTATAAAACCTTGTTGATCCAGCGGTCACGAGTTCAAATATCATTATCTTTATTCTATTTGATAAAAATCAAGCACAAGAGGTAACATGAACATGTTCAAGTTTAAAGTCTAAAAAGTTTTCACTTGAAAGAATATATTAGACAATAATATAAATTATATTATGTGAACTCAACTAACAATTTAAATTTTTAATTAGTAATTACTTTAAGAATACGGTAGGAGGTTTCAGGTTTGTGTTTGTATAATAGTTACCGACCTTCCGCGGACCAATCAGCAGGGCTATTTTATAAGAAGCTATTTGCATAATGTTTGATAGGAGTTCCATCTCTTCGAAAGCAACTCAAAAATATGGGAAGTAACCAGATAAGATATTTTATTCACATGATATAAGAATATTAAATGCCAACCTCTAGTGGATTTTAATTTCATTTTTATTTAAACTAAATATTTTAACTTAAAATAATGAGAATTTTGTGTAAGCTTTCAAGTACAAGATGCTTTCATATATTAATAAAATAATATTAAATTATTTATTATTTTGCAATGAAAAAAACCTAGAGTTCCTTTGTCAGTTTCATACGACTCTGGTATTTAAATTCTGTGAGATTATTATTTTTTGAAAGCGTTAATTTATCCCCGCTGGCACAAGAGAAGAGAGTGAAATGAGCCGAACGTTGCCTCGACAAAAGCTGTGTACAGGATGGATCTTTGCTTGATTGTTTGAATAATATGGTACGGAGGTTTAGCATCCTACAGTCTTTCGGTGGCACTCATGATGTCATTCAAGTTTTCTTTCGCAGTTATGATGGAATTCTGGGAGGCATAAGGATATTATGTAACAGTTCTACTGTTAAGAATATTTGAGCTGAGGAAGACTTCGGTGGGCGACAATCGTCTAGAAATTAATAAATTTGGTAATCCCAATCGCAACATTTTCCATTTCTATAAATGGAAAACTGGTGGCCAAGATCTTGAATGTTAAAACTTGAGTTTTTACATTTTTAATCTAAAAACATGAGGAAGTAATCACTCAAACCTCTAAAACTCAATGGATAGCCAGAAAACATATTTTTAATAGTTATTGTATTATTTTTTTCATATGGTCACATAAAAATAATAGTACATGATTCTGTTTCATTTCTTGTTTTGAAAACGTAGTTCACATGTGATGATAATTTTTTATGTGACAAAACATGCTTCTAGCTCTTCATGAAAATTAAAAAAAGATACAAATATAAATTTTGGATAAAGAAATACATTTTCATCCTAAATTCAAATCATTTGGATTTTTATAAGTTTTTAACAAAGTCATGGCTTTGAAAACAGAATAAAAGGAAGAATTTTGGCTGAACAATAAATACATTTTTTTTACTTAATAATTTAAATCATTGAATTTCTTTTGGTATTCTCAAAATCTTTGTAAATTAAATTAAAATTAAGTTTTGAGAACGGTATTAAAGTTAGGAGGCAGTTTTGAACTGCCCTATAGTGTAGGATTTCAAAACAAATGTTTTTTTTATCTTGAATGTGTATATAATTGTTGCAAATTATATATGACAAAAAGATTTGATTTCATTATGTGATATGATATCAGAGCTCTAAACCGATCCACCTCTTTCCTTGTTCATTAACACTCATGGTTATAGAGTTTAATCTTGCAATCATTCAACACCAATAAATCACAACAGACTCTCATCAGCATCAATGTTGTTGCTCAAACCCTTCTTAAATTCACCTTTATAAGATACCTTTCTTGGAAACTTCAATTTCAAACCTTATTCATTGGCTATGATCTTCTTGGATATATTGATGTCTTCGAACCATGTCCACCATCCACCTTGACTCAAGCCAATTCCAACATTTCCAATCCCAATAACAATTTATGGATTTGACTAGATCAATTGATTCTCATTGTTGTTATTTGATTCATTTCACACACTATAAAACCTTTCACAGCTAAAGCCACCACCTTTAGACAAGCGCGGATAATTCAAGCAAACACCTATGTGAAACCCTTTTGTGGCCACATCAAACAAATTAAAAACCAACGAAAAAACACAACCAAAGGCTCAATTGACATCACTATATTTATTCAAACTATCAAAACATGAGCAGATGATATTGCTCTTCTTAG
This sequence comes from Salix exigua, assembly GCA_032356905.1. Taxonomy (NCBI): domain Eukaryota; kingdom Viridiplantae; phylum Streptophyta; class Magnoliopsida; order Malpighiales; family Salicaceae; genus Salix; species Salix exigua. Next base: position 13,546,293 of record CM063589.1, on the reverse strand, counting down.
CGCCCCCTAGATGAAAAAGAAATCACTAACAAAAAACTTGATGGTCTCAGCAATGATTATAAAGAACTAGTTCATGTTGTGCAAGCCAGAAATACCTCCATCACATTTCAAGAACTTCATGAAAAACTTCTTAATTTTGAGACCTCACTTCACATTCTCCCATAGCAGATGATATTGCTCTTCTTGGCGCCCCCTAGATGAAAAAGAAATTACTAACAAAAAACTTGATGGTCTCCGCGATGATTATAAAGAACTAGTTCATGTTGTACAAGCCAGAAATATCTCCATCACATTTGAAGAACTTCATGAAAAACTTCTTAATTGTGAGGCCTCACTTCAAATTCTCCCATCTAAGCCACATCATTTTCTAGCTATTGCCAATCTCACATGTCAAACCAACACCACTGTCTTGATCCTTCTAACACTAAAATCTATGTCTTAAGATGTTAAATTTGTTTAGTCTTAATTTACATTCTCTTCATTATTAGGTTCATCCTCTACTTCACATTCTAACCTCGTCAAAACTTGGATTCATGCACCAATTAAAGTTGTTCCACCCACTTCATAACCGCCACTCACTATGCCATCAGAAGTCTTCAATCCTCAGCAACCTCAAAGTGAAGCTCCAATATAAAACCCCATATCGATTCCACAAACCATCCCCATCCACATAGCCTTCCTTTCCATAACATCCTTAACTGATACAGCCTCACAACTCTATCCCCCACCCGAAACTCCTACTCTTCCCACTCATTCCATGACCACCCGAGCTGAAAATAATATTAATAAACTCATAACTTAGTTGAATTGTCATACTCGACTCTTCACAACTAATGATCTTGAACCAACCACCGTGACTAAAGCCCTTTTAGATCCCAGGTGGCGTCAAGCCATTTCTAATGAATGTTATACCTTAGTCAGAAATGGAATGTGGGAACTTATTCCACTTGATTCTACACATAATATAGTTGAATGTAAATGGATATTTCAAGCTAAATGTAATACTAATGGCTCTATTGACAGGTTCAAAACATGTTTGGTAGCAAAGAGATTTCACCAAAGACCGGGTGTTGACTTTCATGACACATTTAGCCCTATTGTAAGACCAATAATGAGTGTGGTCCTCAACCTTGTTGTATATTAGGGTTGGACTTTATGCCAACTTGATGTCAACAACCCCTTTCTTCGAGATAGTCCATATGCAACAACCATAAGGTTTTGTTAACCAAGATCATCCATCCTATGTCTGCAAACTTTGCAAGGCAATTTATTATGGCATCAAACAAGCACTTAAAGCATAGTATCATGAACTTCACACTTTCCTCCTTCACTCAAGTTTCAAAAATTCTCATATGGATACATGATTATTTGTTCTGAATACTGCCAGATAAAAAATGTATATCCTTGTCTATATGGATAACTTAATAATTATTGGTGACAATAATACTATGATCGACGCCTTTGTGGTTTTTCTTGCTCAATGGTTTTCCATTAAGGATCTGGGACAACTATCTTATTTTTAGGTGTAGAGGCGGTTCAAAATCAACACAGAATTTTATCATCTCAAAGATGTTATATTTTGGATATCCTAGCTCGAACTCATATGGAAAATGCCAAACTTGTGTTCACTTCCCTTCCAACTAATCCACCGTTGTTAAAATCAGGCACCTACTTGCCTAATCCCTCTTAGTACAAAACAACTATTGACAACCTTCAATATCTCTTGATTAAAAGACCAAATCTTGAATTTACGATTAACAAGCTTTCTTAGTACATGCACACTCTAATAAATGATCATTATAGCATTGTTAAACACCTCTTATACTATCTATTTGGAACTATTGAGGAGGGCCTCCAAATACATCACAAATCCCCTTTAAATCTTCATGCTTTTTCAAATGCAAATTAGGCAGGTGAGAAAGATGATTTCTCCTCTACCAATGATTATGTCATATATCTTGGTCGCAATCCCATTTCATGGACTTATAATAAGTAGAAAACTATGCAAGATCTTTAACCGAAGGGAATACAGGTTAGTAGTGAATGCAAGAATTGAGCTCAATTGGCTTTGCTCTTTTTTGACTGATCTAGATGTTCAACTTCCATGTTGCCTAGTCTTCAACTGTGACAATGTTGGAGATACCCAACTCTGCTCCAATTCATGTTTCACTCCAAAATGAAACATGTTGCCATTGATTGTCATTTCATGAGGGACCAAGTACTAAATGGTGTCCTTCGCGTTACACATGTATCCTCAACAGATCAACTTGTTGATACACTCACAAGCTTCTTCATCTTATCCATATTTTAGATTTCAAATCCAAGATTGGATTTCTACCTCGAGATCCATCTTCAGAGGGCATATGACAACTCAATGGATTGCAAAAGATTTTAACTATCTCATAGTTCTCTCTAAGTTGAATTATTCAAATAAGTTATACGATTGCAATAATATTTAACAGATTTCAACAACCATTAAAGTTAGGAAGAAGTTTTAAATTGCCATATGGTTTAGGATTTCAAAATAAATGTTTGTTATCATGTGTGTATTTAACTATTGCAAATTGTATATAACATATAAATTTGATTTCATCATCTAATAGCATCAACATACTCAACCTATAAACGATAGTAATGATCATGAACAACATTTATCACCCAACATTATTCCAAAGCTAACTAGAAATTCTCAATCAGTTTTAGTTGCATCAGGTAAGAGATAAAAATTTGTCTAAATTTTTTTGATGAGGGAGCTAGATAAAAAAATGGTGTACAAATTTATTCCAAATCTATGATTGATCTAGCTTATTATCAAAAAAAAATTGTTGGGTCAATAGATTTTGATGCATGGATTAAAGTGATAATATTTCTACTCACTTGCTAAAGGCATTGCAATGATTTGGATGGGATTTTGTTTTTTGGATTGATTGAGGTTTCATAAGTGGGAAGATTACTTTAGTCTTGGGTGTGATATTGCTAGGCCTACTTAATTCCAAATGCCATACAGTTTCAGTACCAGTGTCAATTATATGATATCCAATTTGAACACATTTTAATGTTTATCAGCTTTCATTTACCGCATGTAATGTTGACTTCTTATGATTTAGAATATGTCACCACTATTAAGTTTAACGATTACAACAGTCTCCTGCAACATGGTTTCTGCAACATGGTTTTCATAGGAATTTTATTGTATCTGTCAAACATTGAGGGGTTCTAGACGAGTTTTGTCATTGATTTTGGCCATTTCATTGCTTGATGGTCAATTTTTAATCCATAGATGACATATACCTTTTATTTTATTTATTTAGTTTTCTATGGGAGGTAATATTTGTTGTTGTATTTTTTTTATTAAAACATTGGTCAAGAATGTTAAATAAGATTTTAAAAATAGTTTAAATTAAAGCCTTGTAATTTAAAATTTGTTTATGTTCACCACAATCACATGTTTTTTTACAACATCAATTTTCATCTTAATGAAAAACATGAAAAGCTTTAGCTATTATGATGGCATGTAGAGAGATAGTTATCATTGAACAAGATTTTGTAAAAAAAAAACATTGTTTTGTTTTGGCTTATAGAGATAGAGGTATCACTGAGCTTTAATAACTCGAATGATTCAGTGTGAACTTAATCAAAGTAAGATTTTGCCCTTTTATGATTTCTTAACTAAATTGATAACAGGTGATCCGTTTTTTCTAACATAAAAAATAAAATTTTAATTGTTTTACCACACTATTGGCCTAATTCATAAAACTAAAATAATCTCATGAAAAACATACTAAAAAAAGAGAGCATGCACCTCCATAGCACAATCATTGCATAACATGTTATCACGTTGTTTGCATGCATAAGCCGATTTTACAATGCTTTTTTACTCTAGTCCCTCAAAATTTTTGCAAATTCGATTTTTTTTCCTTTATATGTTAATTGTTTTAGTTCAATAAAATTTAATCTAGTTTTCTCAAACTATGCATTAAACGAGTATCATAATTTCAAAAGAGTATGAATACATATCCTATTTTTCTACTTTGATGAAGTCTCTTGCATATTTAGAGATTCTTAATCAAAACTATTTTCAATTAGTTTTTATAAAAGAATTTTTTAAGTAGTCGCTTGAAACTCACTCAATTACTTTTTCCAAAATAACATATCTATATGGATGCAAAGAAATTAAACTTTTATGTTTTTTTATAATCTAGTTTATCATTTGAGTCTAATATTATACAAAAAATATTATGAAGACTTTAATGATTTTGCATGGAAAATAAAACTTTTATAAGTTTTGTATGGCTATAGCTTTATTAACTTATACAAAAATTTGATTGATTTAGAATTTATTGATATGGCAAGGGTTTAGTGTGAGAAAAAATAGTTTTGGGATCTAGTGTAGTTTGTCCTTATAGGTTAAGATTTTACAAGGTTTTTTAAAATTAAAAGGTGTTTAGGTTGTAGATATTGTTTTTTGTTTATTTAGAAATATATTAAAATATATTGTTTTCTTTAAAAATAAATATATAATACATCATTACATCAAAATAATTAAAACACATAAAAAAATAAAAAGCATATGGTTGGATCGCTCTCCCAAACACCTATAAATAATACATGACATGTTCTAGATTGGGTCAGGTATAGGAAAATCATCTATTGGGAAATTATGAGCACTGGACTAGGGACTTATGTTTTTTTATTTTCTACCTTAAACTACAAGAAAAATGGGTTACTAGCAATGGATTCATCAGTTGCAAACAACGAAGACATTCGTTGCTAATATTAATTAGCAATGGATTTTGCAATGGAAGTATTCCGTTGGAATCCGGTGATAGAAAATTCATTTGCAATGGATATTCCGTTGTAAATTCGAAATTTTCAACTTTTTCTTTTTTTCTCTTGCACTCCCCACTATAATGACATTGATTGATGAAAGATGCTAGAGCTCGTGTGAAATGGAACCGGATATTTCTGAGCTTGACAAGTTAATGCTCAGAACATGAGTTTGATTAGGAGAATAAGAGAGTCCATTACAGCTTCACATATGAGCTCTTGGAGCCCAGTCTCTACCTCCTGTAAATCCCCTTACTCTGTTAACTTCTAGCATGAAAACTAGATCCAAGTCATGACTAAATTCTAAGAAAATCCCTTAATACATGGTCTCACCGTTTACATTCCACTCCTATAATTCCTTGTTTCAAGATGTCCTAACCCCTATCCTTTTTGGCCATGGCCATGAAGCTCTGCTGCTAAGAACAAAATCAGTCTGGTTATTGTGATTGAGATCAGTCATGATCACTCGAGTTCGGGGAAACAACAGAAAGTTCTTTAGCTTTCTTGAAAAGTCCTCGCCTCTTCTTAGAGAAGGTCACTTTTCTTGCAGTCATGTTTTAAATATTCTTGATCTTGATCTTCTCTCTAGCCATTATGCTTTCCCTTCAAAAGAAAAAAAGCACAATCGTAAACACCTAGTTAAAATCCAAGCAGAAAACACCCCAAAAAAGTAGAACACGCACCAATATTGACTAATGAACATGCAAAAGAACTGGAGTAGGAGACGTGAATTAACAAGCTTTCCCTTGTTTACCTTATGAGGAGCTGGCTTGAGTTAAGTCTGATTAGAGGAATATTTACAAGCTCACTTTCTGTTGTTTTTGAAAATCGAGAGAGAAGAAAAATTAATGGCGCTTAACTTAAAAAATTTTAAACAGTATGTATGGGTGCCTGGAGGTATTTAAAGGATTTTGAAAAGCAATTTTCATTTGTAATGAATGGTTTTAAATTGTAATAGAATTTCTGTTGCAAATTTATATAGCAACGGAAAATCCGATGCAAAGTAATTTCTTTTGCAATGAAGAATCTGTTGCAAATGGTTTTAAATTACAACGGAATTTCGTTGCGAATTAAATTTGTAATGAAAAATCCGTTGCAACCCATTTTTTTTACTTCCAGAATTTGTTTAGCAATGGAAAAGTCGTTTCAAACAGGTCATTTTTCTAGTAGTGTTATGATTGGGAAGCATATTGATCATAGTTTAGGGTGTTTAGAAGTATTATAGAATGTAACTATAAATATTGTAACTATATAGGAAATATTATATAATAAGAAGTGTGGTATTGATTATTTTTTTAAAGTGTTTTTCATTTAAAATACATTGGATTATTATATTTTTAAAGTTTGTTTCTAACATCAATATATCAAAGCGATCAAAAAATATAAAAAAATAATTTTAAACAAAAACAATGAAATTTTGTGAGCCTTCAATTAGAACGCACTCTCAAGCAAAGTTGATGGTGTTTATTGATCTTAGATAATTGAGAATTCAATTCGGAGGTTTGTATAATCAAAATGCCTAGTTGGATTTGGAGGTACAGGTTTCTCAGTAAACCTTATGTTGACTCATATAATCCTTTCTACAAAAAAGGTTTTCTAAAAACATTCAAGAAGAATCCCCAATACATACCAAAGTGGTATCAAATCTTCGGCATGGAGCAATGAGTTAAGCAACTTGAGTTCTCCATGGGAAAACAGGAACTTTGGAAATAGGTGACGGTAATGTTTGGAAAAATCAATGATCGAGTTGCTCGAATCTCTCTTCACCCTATTCATGAAGGTAACTCATTGGGGAAGGGCTAATCAATATGGTAACGATAATCATGTTTCTCGAACACCTGAAGTCTCCTAACTTTAATGGCAGTGAAGATCCAACTAGAGTTAAGTTGAGCAATTCTTTTAGTTTCATCCCACACAAGTAGTTGAATGAGTGACTCCTTTGCAATATAATTTTGTAAAATGGGGGGCGTTTGCAATATAATTTTGTAAAATGGGGGGCGTTTGCAATAGAATTTTGTTTAGCAATGGATTTTCCGTTGCTAAACAAATTCTTTAATTATAAAAACAGACATATGTTTTGCAACAAATATTCCATTGCAAATTAAAGTTGCAACTAATATTCCGTTGCAAATTAAAACAATTTGCAACACATAATCCGTTGCAATATAAAATTATCTTGCAATGAAAAAACATTTGCAACGGAAAATCCATTGCAAATTAATATTAAATTACAACGGATTTTCCGTTGAAAAATAAAACAAGTTGCAACGGATTATCCGTTGCAATTTCATTTAAGTTTGCAATGAATGTTCCATTGCAATTTAAAACCATTTGCAACGGATTATCCGTTGCAATATTTCCAAATATAATATAACATAATTATGTCCATTTTTTTATCTTATTTTAAATAAAGTTTAATTATTTTATATATAGTTTAACTATACAATTAATTATATAATTAATAGGAGTAGGTTATATAATTATATAATTGTTTTTGAAAAACCCTCAAACAGTAAAATTATTATTTTTAATTATATTTAAATTTTAAAAAATAATTTAAATGTAATTAAAAGACCCATAGTATTTGAGATTTGAAATTTAAACTACTTATTTTATGTTTTTCAACTAATTGTATATTTTTTATGGTTGTTGTATTTGAAATTAATTAATTTTATTTATTATCTTAAATTAATAGGATTTTTTAAAATTATTTTTTATGCTAATTATTATTATTATTATTATAAACCCCCAGAATGATTGGTTTGGGTAGGAGTTTCTAGGGTTGCATGTGTCTATTCTTTGTGTGAAATGGAGTTGTGAAGTTGTGATATTATGGAAAATTGGCTAATTAACTTACTGTGATTTTGTGTGCTATTTTTTTCCTTAGGTTCAATTGTGAAGATGTGAAAGTGTTTGGGTTTTTTTATTATAGAGGTATGTGCATTACAATCCACAAATTTGAGCTTTTCTTTCCAATTTCAATGTGAGGATGGCCTGTTCGATCCCTTCCAATGTGCTGTTCTAGATTCTGTCATGGCTTTAAGTAACTTACTGTAAAACTGAGAATGCATTGATTTTGTAGATGGTTAAATGATATGGTTCTCTAAATGGTGAATCTGCTATTACAATTGTTAGGTGAGGCATTGACCAGGTAATTAAGGCTAACTGTCTGTCTCTTAGCATTAGAAGTCATGATTATTTTAGTTGCTATGTCTGTTTAAAAGGAGAAAAAATCAAAGTGGCTGCATTATCGGGGCTTGTCATGGTCTTCACCCAAAGCCTGTACATGTATCTGTGCATGGGAAAAACTTACAATAAATCTGTAATAGTGGGAGCTGCTAGATGATTGGGTCCATTTAGTGGGTACCGGACAGGACTTGCTCATCCAACAGCTCGGAATAATGGGCGTGAATCAGCTTGTATAGTATTGTTTCTTGGTAGGTAAGTGATATGATTCCATATACTACATAAAGAAAGAGTGTGTTGTGCACCATTAGTTATATTAAATGCACAAGCTTTGCTACTTAAATGAGCTTCCTCTGTTCTGGGAGGAGTGCACCACCATATACAAAAGGTGTGTTGAATTCATACCCTATAAGAAATTGTTGGTTTGGGCTTAAAATTTCTTTTATTATTAGTGCTGCAAAGTAGCATTACTATTTTCTTTTCATTTTTTTAGTCGATGTAGGAATATTATATTAATGATATATGAGGTAGACACTAATTTTTTTAAGATTTAACTGTTTGTTGTTAAATGCAGTTAGTTGATTTGAATATTTAATTTCTTGCATCCAGTTTGTTGTATCTCTTGATAATATTGCTCGGCAACTATTAACATGCTTTAATAACCTTTTCAGAGGCCAGAGGAGAAAATAGCTAGAAAGTAACCTATAATCATCAAGTAATGACGACCCTGTTGTTTTTGACAGCTCAATAATACCATGGTGGGCATGGATAAAAATATTCCATTTGCTTGAAGCAGAACTTCTCAATTGTTTGTTAAGATATTTGTATTCCAATGATCATGAGGAAACAACCCTTCTAGCTCTTGTGAAACTATGTAATTTTTTTATTCCATGTTGATTTACTTCTACATGTAAATGTTACTTAATTTATGTTCTATAATAAATTTTAATCTATGAAATTTTTATTTTAACTATATATATTTAGTTCTCAATATTAATCAAAAATTATTTATTTGTAAAAATATTCATTTAAAATTAATAAAAAAAAATAAAAAAAATATTTGTAACGGAATTTCTATTGCCAATTTGTAGCGAAAATCCGTTCAAATAACGAATATCGTTGCAACCTTACGAAATGCGTTGCAAATTCATTTTTTTTATAATTTCAAATTCAATTGTTTTTTAATAATTTCAAATTCATTATTTATTTGTAAAAATATTCATTTTAAATTAATTAAAAAATAAATATATTTGAAATTATTAAAAAAATGAATTTGAAATTATTAAAAAAAAATGAATTTGAAATTATTAAAAAAATGAATTCGCAACGGCATTTCCGTTGCAAGGTTGCAACGGATATTCCGTTGCTTATTTGGAACGGATTTTCCGTTGCAAATTGGCAATGGAAATTCCATTGCAAATATATTTCACTACTAGAAATATGATATGTTTGCAACGGCAAAAATCCGTTGCAATTTCGCAACAGGGATTTTGTTTAGCAACAAATTTTTCATTGCTAAAAAAATTCTGGGAAAAAAAACATTGGTTGCAACGGAATTTTCGTTGCAAATTTAATTTGCAATGGAAATTCCGTTGCAATTTAAAACCATTTGCAATGGATTATCCGTTGTAAAATAAAATTACTTTGCAACGGAATTTCCGTTGCAATGGAAATTCCGTTGCAGCCCTATTTTATTTTGCAAAGGATAATCCTTGCAAATGGTTTTAAATTGCTATGGAATTTCTGTTGCAAGCCATATTTTATTTTGCAACAGATAATCCGTTGCAAAATAAAATTACTTTGCAACGGAAATTCCATTGCAAATGAAAATTGCTTTTGAAAATTCTTTAATTGAAAGTTCTTTTTCATGTGATTTGTGAAAAATTAGCTATGATCCAGAGTTTAATTTATTGTCATTATTTAATTTTGTGTCATTGCAGAGGGGGAAGAGAGAGAAAAGGAGAAAAAGTTGAAAAATTTAAATTTGCAACGGAATATCCGTTGCAAATTCATTTGATATGAATAATCCGTTGCAAATGAATTTGCAGTCATCGAATTCCAACGGAATACTTTTGTAAGAAAATCCATTTCTAATTAATATTAGCAATAAATGTCTTTCTTGTTTGCAACGGATGAGTCCATTGCAAACAACCCATTTTTCTTGTAGTGTTTGCAATGGAAATGCCGTTGCTAATTTGCAATGGATTTTGCATCGGATTTTTGCAACGGAATTTCCGTTACAAGTTAATTTGCAGTCCCGTATTTGCAACGGAACACATTCGTTGCAATGGCCTCCTTTCTTGTTTGCAAAAGACATGTCCGTTGCAAACGCCCCCTATTTTTAGTAGTGAGTCTATTTGGCATCCTGGCATGTAAAGGGTGATGGTCAACTATGGCTCCAAGTATTGAAATTTGAAGTGAAAGATGGTAGTGGTCACTTAAGCACAATTTAATGATGGGCTTTTTGCTCGCTATGGACGTAATGAATTCCTTCATTTTTTTAGGCTCTAACAAAATTACAATAGAATGGCTTAGTTCGTGACTATCATGTCAAATTTGAAGAATTACTTGTGCAAGCTAGGACTCTTTCGCCAGCTCGCCAAGTGAGTTACTTCATTAGGGGGTTGCACTAGTCCATTCACTTATCTCAACGGCAAAATAATTCCTCTATTGTTAAAAATGAGCCTCGTTCTGACAAAGGGGTTAGCATTAGCAAAACAACGATTCTTGTGAAACAAAGAAAAAAATCAACCACTGAATTGCAAAAGCGACGGAGAAAAGGTCATTTCTAACAATCGTAATGAGAAATTTATTCCTAGACACTACTGTAACTTGTTCGTCATTCAAGTTTGCATTAGTGATATGCTGATGGAAGAAGATGAAGTTGATAATTTGGGTGAAACATCGAAAATCTCCCTTCACGCTATCAATGGAGGACGTGCACCTGAAACTATGTGTGTGAAAGATTTTTTAGGGAGAAAAAAAGCTTTTTATATTTCGTGGATTCGGACAACACTCCCAATTTTGTGAGTGAAACAATAGCAGAAAGAGTGGGAACTAAAACCAATGCTACGTGAAAAGATATTTTTTTTCTATAAAAACAAATCTTGTTTATGTTCAATAATACAATATTTTCAATTGGGAGTATTGTTTTTAAAATAAAAACAATTCTTAAGAAACATAACATGTTAAATCAAACCCTAGTTATGAGAATGTTCTTGGAAACAATAATGGATGCTAGTAGTTGCTACTTGCAATGTTCCAACTCGCACAGTCAAATCAACAACTGTCCCTAGAATGAGTCGCCACCAATCATCACTGTTTTTGTAACTAACAACCAATGGTGTAGGTCTCTAGGTTGCAACTATCATTATCAAGATCATGCAACATTGTTTTATAATATTATGTGAAATATTTGTGTTAGCCCAATTAACACTTTTTATTCCTCAAATAAACTAAACAAAACATTACCCATGCTTAAAATAGACATCAAAATACTATTTTATAGTCTCACTTGTGTCATCAATATGCTACAAGCTTAGAACAACTCTATAATTGAAATTCAATTTTCTCTCATAATGAATGTTGTTGTAATCAATTTGTAAAAAAAAATCTTATAATTCCTTTTACTCTACTTTTTTTCTTTCTTTTCCTTTTTTTGATCTTGTAGAAAATATATCTTATTAAATATTATTTTGATTTGATCTCATTTTTATGTATTAATTTTTCTCAATCATAATCTTTATTGCTCGAATGAAAGATTTTAGGGTTTATTTTTGCATTTAGCTAGTGATGTTGCTTAATATATTATTTCATTAGATAATTTTTTTTCTATTACAATTAGATGTGATGGTCCTATTCATATCAAATTGAAAAACTATAAGTCATAGACATAATGAATGTTGATAAGCACACTCAACTTGCTAGGAAACATGTCTTATATTGATTTTTTATTCATTTTTATTTTTGATTTTGTATTTCTATAATGCTACTATGTGCATTTAGATAATGAGTTTGTGTTGCCAATTTCGGTATAGAATTATGATTGGTTAGATATTAACTAGTTTTTTCTATCTAACTTTCTTTGTAGTCCTTCTTAGTTCATATCACAGTAATTCATTATTGCCTAGGGGTTATGACCTTCAAAACAAATAATTAAGCATTCTTATGTTCAAAAAATAGATTTAATTTTTTTAACCTAAATATGTGAGTTGATAAGCTTAATGTTATTCATTGATTGTCAAGATGTTGCCACTATGTTGTGTTTCTTATGATCCAAATATATATTGTATTTCTAGTAAAAATTTTCAAAAACATTTTTGAATAGTTGGTTGCAAGAATAAGAATTATTTTTTTCTTAATATGAGAGTTCATAGTTTAAATAACATTATGACCCTAATTTGATTAATCTATTTAGGAAAATGGTATACTAAAAATATAACATTTTAGAGTCTATCTTGTTGGCTTGACCTTATAGCATATTTTAGAGGGAAAAAAACAAGGGTTACCATAATTAACAAAATATAATATGACTTGAAAAAAATATTGGTTATTCAATTTTATTGGCAATATTAACGTGGAAATAGTGTGTTGATGTTTTTGCCTCTCCACCCAAGAATTTAACATAGGCTTTCAAAGGCATTGAAGTCTTTTTATTATGTCTCATTTGTTATTACCAAATAGGACAGTAGAAAATAAGCATTTTCCCATTTTATTGTTCAATGAAATGACAAAACTACCATTGGAAGAAGAAAAATACAAACATGTCATAAGGGTATTTTGTATTTTATAATGACTTTTTGGTTATCATATTTTAAGATGAGGGGTGATTTGGTATTTGAACTAATATATATAGATAGATAGATAACAATAAAGATGCATAGAGAAACAATGAAAATTGTTTAGTGTTAACTGTTATTTTTATCTCATTTCCACACATAAATATTATTTATTACACAAAAGAATATCCTCCTCCATTGCTTGCAAAGTGCGATCGCAAGGCTAGCTAGTTACTAGCTGAATCATATTGAATATATTTTTACCGATTAGCTGAATTTAATTCAACATGTGAATTCATTGGTATTGTTTTATTTTTCTTTTTACCTTTTTTCTTCATGAGAATGTGATAAAATATTTGTTGAATTGCATCATTCTCGCTAGATTTTAGAAGTGGGGAGGGGAAAAAAAGAAAACAAAGCTAATTCCTATAACCAGCCTTGCACCTTCCAGCCAAGTAAAAGCAGCGAAGTTGTGGTCCTACTGAATCGATAAATTTTTGGCAGTATTTTACACTACACTATTTCAAAAATTATTTGTAAATAAATTTTATTTTATTTTTTATTTTAAATTAATATTTTTTGAGTTTTTATATTATTTTCATATGCTAATATCAAAAATAATTTTTAAATAAAATATATGTGTTATTTTGATGTATTTTTAAATGAAAAATACTTTCAAAAACAACATCAATCATACTCTAAACACACACAATAAAAATGGGGGGCGTTTGCAATATATAATTATCTTGCAACGGATTATCCGTTGCAAATATAAATTGCAACGGATTTGCCATTGCAATATCAAACCATTTGCATCGGAAAATTCGTTGCAAATTAAACTGATATTGCAACGGATTTGCCGTTGCAAGTGAAAACGAGTTGCAACGGATAATCCGTTGCAATATAAAAAATGAAATTGCAATGGATTATGTGTTGCAAAATTCAAATTGCAACAGATAATCCGGTGCAAACTTTACTCCTCAGAATGCACCGTTTTGAACTAATTATTTGTTTGTCTCTCTTCCTCCCTCATTCAGAACAAATTTCTTCCCTTCTCTCCTTCTCTCTACTATCAACAGTAACACCTTGTCGGCATTCCATCTCTTGCTCGGATCTCTTTGAACCAACAATTGGCACGAGCTCGCACTAAAGCTCTGTCAAAACTGAACACCACAAATATTATTGATTGCATGAATAATGGTCCCATTTAGATACAAAAGGAACACTGGAATACCATGATACAGGAAGTTTGGTCAACCGATGGATTCCAAACACGACCTGACTCTTCAAAACGCAATAGGTTGAAACAAACAGATGGTAAAATAAGTTCTCATTGTGGTGGCTCAGTTTCATTTGTATCATATCGAGGCAATATGGTAAGCATTAATATTATTGAACACTCGTAATTGTATTTGTTAAATATTTATGTTGCTAATTATTTTTTAAAATGTTGATAGCAACAACAAGATGGGGGAAAGGAACTTCCATGGGATGATGTATTTTCAATGTTGCATCAGAATGTTAATGAAACTGGCACATTCGTAGATAACATATTCAAAACAGTGGTGGTAAGTATTTTTAATTTTCTAAAAATATTTAAAATATAATTTCATATTCAAATAAATTTATTTCTACACGTACTTGTCTGTTTGCAGGAAAATTATAGAAATGAGATGATTGCAAAGTATGGACCTGATCGAGACGTTCATCCTTCTTTTGATGTAGAAGCTTGGCGTGAGGCTTCTGGGGGTCAGCAAGGGAAGAGTTTACGGTGCACCTCGTATGCCAAAATCTAAGGTTAGTGTGAGTTCATCATAATATTCTTACTCAGTACACTCCACATATCCGAGCACAGTTATTCAGGAGTTGAAAGATGAATTGCAAGTAAAAGATGCTCTTCTTAGTAATATGCAACGTCAGATTGACTCGATTAAAAATTATCTTGGCACCCAACATGGAAGTTATGTTAGGCCTAAGTTTATGAGTCAAGGTATGCCAACACCTGTTGACACGATGCCATCACATACAATGGCACCTATGGGTCTTGTGTCTTCCATAGTGTATCGATCTCAACCCCATCTCCCAAATAGTGGTCCATCTTCATCTCATCTGCAACATCATCAATCATCTCCACCTTAAACAATGGTTAAAAATATGTATTTTTTGTTTCATGTTGATAGTGATAAAATTCTTTATTTTTTTGTTTCATGTTGATGTAAAGATATGTATTTACTTAACATGTAAATCTAACTGAATCTTTGTTGTATTATAAAATGTCTTTTATGTTATTTGAACTACATTTATTTGCTTCTAAAAATTAATAATATTAATGAAAATATTTATTTATAATTATTTAAGAAATTAAATAAACAATTTAATAAACAGATTAAATAAACAATCTTTGTGACAAGCTTGCAACGGAAAATTTTTTGCAATGTACTTGCAACGAAAAGCTCGTTGCAATTATACTTGCAGCGGAATTAATTCCGTTGATAAGTTTGCAACGGAATTTCGCAAATTATTTTGCAATCATATATTTGCAACGGAATTTCCGTTGCAAATATGTATTTGCAACGACCTCCTTTCTTGTTTGCAACAGACACGTCCGTTGCAAACACCCCCATTTTTAGTAATGAATTGTATGAACCATAGGATAACTAGTTTCTTATAAAGATCATATATTCTTTCAATTTTCCATAATTAGAAGATACCAAATTTTCTTTCCAATTATTTCTACATTTTCTTGTCGTACAATGACACTTAGAGGGATTTTTTGAATAGCAAAACCTCACATTGTTATGGAATTATAAAATGACCACAAATAAATCAAATATTCTTTTTTCATCGGAATCTCTTAAAAAAGAAGTCAGTTTGTCGATTTGAGAAAAAAAAACAGTATATCCAGCCCTGGTTATTTTTTCAATATTTCATAATTGTTTTGAGAACTAGTAGCTCATGCAGCAAAAGCTTGAGGTCCACATACTATTATTATTATTATTATTATTATTATTATTATTATTATTATTATATCCCACCCGAATTGCTTCGATCCACGGGGAGCCCAAGCATGGAAGATATTGTTGGAGCTGGGACTAGGTTGCCATGAAACTGACTATAATGGGAAATGCATGTCCAAGGTGTTAATGAAAAATACTTGATGGATCTTTTCCTGAATAAGATGGGTTTTAAAAAAATACCTTTTACAAGCTTAACAGAAACGAGAGAAAATAGCTCGCATTTTGAGCTGAAGATACAATTAATAGAACTAGAAAATCATTAAATGATTTCCTTAAAGACTGGGGCTTTATTAAACTAATTTCTAAAAACTAGAACTTAACTCGACTTATTCAAGCTAAACTGGACTTATTCAAGCTGACTAGGATAATCGGGACCAAACTTTCTCTTCATTCCCTCTCTTATAAACTAGTTCCTTAGCTTTAACAAGTTTAGTTCACTCCTAATTGACTTCGAGACTTCTAAAATGCTTCCACTATGAGAGATTTTGTCATCACATAGGCCAGTTGTTCTAGTTTTCCACAATAAATCAACTTGATTGTTCATTCTCGTGTGAGATCATGAAGAAAATAGAAACGCACATCAATATGCTTGCTTTGACCGTGTAGCACTGAATTTTATGATAGTTTAATTGTAAAGCTATTATCAGTAAAAAAAATTTAGTGCATCTTCTTTCCTCCATACTAGGTTTTTCAATTATTCTTTTCATCCAAATAGCTTGACTAGCACAAGCAGCTGCAACCACAAATTTCGCTTCAGTAATTGAGAGTGTGACAATGCAATAGCTCAAGATCCTATTATGACGACATAGTTTGATGTGTATTTTTTATCTTCTAGATCTCCTTGATAGTCATTGTCTACGTACTTAACTAGACCTTCACATCCTCCCTTCTTGTAGAAAATTCCAAGTCTAGTAATTTCATTTAAGTATCTCTTTATCCTTTTGGCTGCCATCAACTGCAACTTAATTAGTTTCACCATGTACTTGCTAATCAAGCTTACTGCAAACATCAAATCTAGACTTGTAGCAATCAAGTACATAAGGCATCCTACCATTTGTTGAAACAAATATTCATTAACACCAATCCCATTTTCATCTTTATAGAGTTTGCTATCTGGCAAAATGGGATTATGGACCAAATTGTTATTCTCCATCCCAAATATTTTTAACACCTCCAAAGCATACTTTCTTTGGCAAATATAAATTTCTTCTGTCCTTTGCAATACTTCTATTGAATTCCCCAAATCAATCATATTGAATTCCCTCATAATGGAATTTTTGAACTCAACAAACATTGATTAATCATTGCCAGTAAATATTAAATCATCAACATATAAACTGATAATAAAAATTTCACCTTCCTTATTTGTATTAATGAACTAGGTGTGTTCACTATAACATTTCTTGAAGCCTTCAGTGAAGAAATGTGCTTCAATACTGTTAAACCAAACTTGTGGTGCTTGTTTTAGTTCATAGAGAGCTTTCATCAATCTATATTTTTTTTGGGTTGTTCTTCAATTCATATCCCTTAGGTTGTTCCACATGAACTTATTCATGAAGCTTCCCATGTAAAAAGGCAGATTTCACATCAAGTTGATAGAGAATCCAACCTTTTTAAGTTGCTAGAGCCACTATCATTCTAACTGTGTCCATCCTCGCCAATGATGCAAAAACTTTTGTATAATCTACCCTTTGTTGTTGCACATATTCCTTTGCTAATAAGCGAGCTTTGAACTTGTCCATCTCTCCATTTTCTTTGAATTTTGTCTTATACACCCATTTCAGTCCAATCTTCTTTGCTCCTGTGATCAAGTTAATAAGTCTCCATGTTTTATTTTTCTCTATAGCCTTTATCTCCATGTCCATAGCTTCTTTCCAATTTCCATGCTTCACTGCCTCCTCAAAATACATGGGATTTGCTAGAGCAAATAAAGCTAGGTTAGTATAAAAATCTTCTTGTTCTAAAAGTTCTTCTCCACTAATGTAATCTCCTGTCCACCATGGGCGCCTCCTAGTTCTTCTTCCATCGATAGTGATTAGTGGTTCACTTATATTAGTGTGAGGATTTTTAATTGATTCTTCATTGACTGTTGCTACTTCTTCCCCCATTCTCCTCATTATTGCTTCTTCTTTTTCCCCATTCACTACTCTGTTAACTTCTATGCTTACTGCCTTGTTACTCTCCTCAACCTCCCATATCAGATCAGCCAATATGTGCTCTTCATAATCTTCATCCTAGTTCTAGGATTCGTCTTCCTCAAACATTACATCCCTGCTGATTACCACCTTTTTTGCAACTGGATCATAGAGTTTATATGCCTTAGAATCTTCATTCACTCCTAGATAATACACAGGTAAAGATCTTAGCATTCATCTTGGTCCTTTTCACATCACGAATATGCATATGTGTTATGTATCTAAAAACATTAAAATGATCAACAGAGGGTTTGTTTCCACTCTAGGCTTCCTCAAGTGTTTGATGCATTATAGCTAGTGTGGGACTTCGATTCAGAACTTAGGTACCCAATTTACTACCTCTAGCCAAAAAAAATTGGGAAGATATTTTCAAACATCATACTCCTAACCATGTTCATCATTGTTTGATTTTTTTCTTTCAGCTACCCCATTTTGCTGTAGGGTATATGTTGTCGTCAATAGTCTTTTAATGCCATGTTCTATGCAAAACTCATTGAATTCAAATGATGTGAACTCTCCTCCTCGGTTTGATGTTAAACATTTAATAAGCTCTCTTACTTCTTTCTTAATATAATTCTTAAATTGTTTGAACATGTTCAATGCCTCATATTTTTCTTCTAAGAAACAATGCATTTCTAGTAAAATCATCAATAAAGCATATTATATACCTTTTCTTGTTGTTTGAGATGGGAGATATTGGTCCACAGAGGTCTATGTGGACAAGTTGAAGCTTCTCTGTGGCCCTCCAATTGCTCATTTTTAGAATTGACTCTGTGTTGCTTCTCGATCATGCAATTAGTGCACACAATTGATGGACTTTTACACCGAGATATCCCATGCACCATCTTCTTGAATTGAAATTTTCTTAATCCGTTGTAACCCAAATGTCCATAGTAATAGTGCCATAGATATCCCAAATCTTGTTTTGAAGAGATAAGCTATTTTTGGAGGCACGGAGTTTGCAAACAACACAAACATTTGATTTATTGGTTTGAATAATGAGTCCTTTCTCTGGGTTGTAGATTTTGAGCTTTTTATGTTGAATGAGAATTGTCAGTCCTCGTTCCTGCAATTGACCAATGCTCAGAAGATTGTTTCTTAGTGTAGGCATAAGGAATACTCCATAGACAACATGTATGCAGCCATTTAATTCCAATTTCCCATTGCCTTGACCTAACACATCCATTTTTCTGTTGTTTCCCAGCTTCACTGTTTGTATGAAGTTCTCATTTAGGTCATCAAATGTCTTCTTGTCACCACACATGTGGTTGCTGCACCTGGAATCTAAAAACCAGGCATGCTTCCTTTAAGCATCATCCTTCTCCACATATAACATGAGTAACATCTCTTCTTCTTCTCCTAATTCAGCATAATTGGCCTCTTTATCCCTATTTCGACACTCAAATTAAAAGTTTCCAAGTTTGTGACACTTATAACATTCCATTGTTTCTTTGTTGTATGAAAGACGACCTCTTCCTCTACCTCTTTATGCATTTCGATCCCGTCCTCTTGCACCAAATTTGTCTTCAGAGGTTATCTTGAGAGCTTGCTCCTCTCTTGTATATCATTGAAATTTTTGCTCGTGCATAATAAGTGAACTCTGCAGTTCATCAATAGAGAGTTGATTGATGTCTTTAGGCTCTTCTATTGAACACACAACATAATTGAATTTCTCACTTAGAGATCAAAGAATTTTCTCCACAACTGTGACATCTTGCATCTTTTCTCAACGAGTTCTCATTTTGTTAGCCACTGATAGTACTCGTGAAAAATACTCGGTAACCCTTTCCCCAGCCTTCATTTCTAGGGTTTCAAATTCTCTGCTGAGAGCTTGTAAGTGTGACCTCTTAACCCTAGCACTTCCCTCAAATTTCTTTTTCATGGACTCCCAAATTTATTTGGAAGTGTTTTTCATAAGAATTATGTCCAATATCGTTTGATCGATGGACTGAAAAAGATAGTTTTTAATCTTCAGGTCCTTCATCTTCAATTCATCGAGTCCCCATTGCTAAGATCCTGTTTGCACCACCCCACTTGCTAGCTTAACAAACCCAGTCTCCACCAACCCCAATATTCCTTGGATAGCAAGAAATTTTCCATCAACATGCACCATTGGTCGTACTGACCATCAAAATGAGGATTGAGTGGTTGCACAAAATGCCCTTCGATTTTCAATCTTTGCTGCTACAACAAGATCAAAGAATGCTACTTTGATTTCGTCAAACCCTAGTGGAGGCTCTAATACCAAAATTGTTAAGAATCGAGACTGCAGAATGAACAATACTTGATGCATCTTTATTGAATGAGATAGTTTATAAATACCCTTTACAAGCTTAACAGAAACGAGAGAAAATAACTTTCTTTTGAGTTGGAGATACAATTAATAGAACTAGAAGAGCATTAAATGATTTCCCTAAAGACTAGGACAATTGGGACCCAAACTTTCTCTTCACAAGGAAACATATCTGGCCCCTCTCCATTGAATAATCATGTGCAGGGCATGTGCTACTTTTGACTCTGCCTGGTTTTGTAGTCTTCTTCATCTGGATTAGCATTCGACGCGTTCCACATTTTCTCATATGACTTAGGAAATTAGCATATAAAATTAAACTAAATGGTGAAATGATAAGTAACAAAAAGTTTTGATCAAATAATGTACTTTTATAATATCTCAATTCAGACCCCTAACATACAATTAATATCTCAGTTTGAAATTATAATATTTAACTAAATAAAATTTTTATCATGTTTGATATTTTAAAAAGTTTTAATTAATATTCAAAAGTAGAGGTAATAAGCACTATATATTCCTTGAAAAAACTCTTTATCAAATGCATGCAATCGTTGTTGCTTAAATCCCTTGAAAAAGCCTTTCACCATTTCTATGATCATCAATAATCAAAGAAACGATACGTGCACTCGTTCTTTCATTTTAATTATTATTTTAATAGTTATTCTTGAGTTATTGTCAAACTCAGAGAATTGTCCCTCAAGCACAATAAACTCTAAGACTTTTCACATTACTTTGAAGTAGAATGGAAATCATTTGACAATAGTCGTAAAAAAGAAGAAGAAAGATAATATCAAGCCCACAAAAACAAGAGATAAAAATTAAAAGTAAAAAAAAGAAGATAGTTCCAATGGAATTCATTTTTATGTCCATCTATATATTTACTCATTTTCTAACAATGATATATCATGTTTTTTATGCCTACAGTTTATATGCATCTCAACTAATTTCACACATTCTAAAGTCAATGATTATATAAGTCTTTAATGACTATCATATTACTAACTACATAGTTGTACCTGACCACCTACATGGTTATGACCATAATTTCTCTTGATCCGGCGGTGTTTATACTTCAATTTGTTCCAAGATTTCTCCCCTCATCTATAAAAACGTTCATATATTGCTATGTAACCAATTGCATAAGAAATTAGTAATGAAGCCCAACCAGTGTAGTATAATATTTATTTCAAAAAGATCTTATTGTAGTTAGAGAAAATAAGATTCTTTCAGCAATCAAATCAGTATATATTAAACACTATATACATATATAGTGTTTAATATATATATATATATATACACACACACACATACACACACACACACTAGCCACTTACCCGTGCTTTGCCGCCTCCAAAACTATATTTTTTTCAACGTAAAAAAATATATATTAAAAGTATAAGATATTATATTGTGAGGTTTTTTTATTATACTATAAATTTAGGCAAAATAATCTATTTGTTCAGAACTTAAACAAAGCACGACTTTCTAATAAAATATATGAATTGTAAATTGAATAAATTTATCTATTTAACAATTTTCAATGAAATCACCAACATAAAATTATCATCATCATTAAAAAGTAAGAAGATGCAGATACCTAAATTATCGAATTCATTGTATTAGCATTAGTTCATTTCATAATCTAATTTAAATTAAATACAATAATAAAATATAATTTGTGGAAATACCTATGATAACTAAATAACAAAAATAAATTGTGTATTTTCTACCTATAAAAAGAAAAAAAAACATTATTCAAAATCCATTGCAAAGTTATCATCATTATCATGACTATAATAGCTAAAATTATTATCACAATTCTTGTCAAAACAATTAGAATCATTAAATTGTTTCGACAAATAAAAAAAACAAAACATTTTTATAGGAAAGGAAGCAAGAAAACAATAAAACAAACAATCAAAAAAATTATCATTTTTATTGTGAAAATAATGAAACCATAAAATTATCTGGGGAAAAAAACTTTAACAAAAGAGCAAACAAAAAAAAAGAAAATAAATAAAAAAACCAAACTAAATATTATTAGCATAAAAAATCATATGATCCAAAAAAAACAAATGAAAATAACATAAAACACTAAAAAAAAGGAAAAATAAATTTCCAATTTAAATTAAAATTTTAGAACTAAACTGAATAAAAATAAAACCCCGACAAAAGATAAAACAAAATAAAATAAAATAAAATAATAAAAGCATAAATGCATAAATATAAACAAAAAATAAACATTGTCCAATAAGGACCAAAAACCCAAAGGAATTAATACCAAATAAAAAATTAAAAAAATAAGTTCCAGAATAAAAAATAAAATATATATAATTACTTTCCGGCTTCAGAAGAGAGAAAAATGGGGGAAACAAAAAACCATCCACTGTGATTTCAAGACCAAATTCACATGACACGCGTCTACGAGGAAAAAAACATGGCAACACACTGTATGACATAATGATTGGACATTTACCACCACCTATAAACACCGCACCCTCCACCTGAAAGATGCGTTCATGTGAAAAACCAAAGACGTGTTTTTATGACGCACTTGTAGTAAATTCGAATAATAATAAAAAATTATATAATTACCTAAATACCTTTGAACCCAACGATAACCACAACAAAATAGGAGTGAAAGTACCAGCATGTCCCCAACCACATAACTTCTTTTTTGTCTTTTCTAGAGGGTATATATTGTGCACAAATATGTGAAAAATCTAAAATACCCTGCACCAACCTTCGTATTTTTGTCAGCTCTGAAGAGTAAATAAATAGTTTTATTGTACAATAAATATAGAAAAGAACATAAAACCTTTGGTACATGGGTTCAATTTTTGGTGATTCTAGAGGGTAAAATTATAATTTCATTATTGAATTCTATAATGAACATATACAGTGAAACTTCGTTGCGTTATATATATATATATATATATATATATATATATATATAATAATGAAAACGCTAGTTTATATGATTTGCACCTTTATTAGTATTACTAATTCCATTATTCTAAGAAAAACAGAGTTAAATAACTTCTTTATAATAAAAATTGGTGATTTTTTTAACAATTATATTAAATTAACCAATATAGTATTTATATATATACATACTTTAATATTTCCACTATTCTCAATCCATACTATCACGTTTTCATAGGCGTACAACTTTATGCTCTCAATAAAAGCTGACATTATTTATTTTAATAACAGAGCCAGCACCACTTACATAGTGCCTAATTAATAAAAATTGATTCCAATAGTCAACACAAAACAAATCGAACAATAATTATAGTCCTTACTAGTCGGTGTCCGCACCTCGTTGCGGGTAGTATCGTATTTTTTTCAATACAAAAAATTTTTAATTATTTTTTTATAATATTTTATTGGTTAAAATGATAAATTTGTGCAGAATTCCTGTGACGTGCAAGTTTTCTATAAAATATATGAATTTTAAATAGATATAAATTATCTGTTTAATAGGTTTCAACGAAATAACCAACATAAAATTATCATAATCATTAAAAAAAAGAAGAAAAATTACAATAATCATTAAAAAAATTATCATATTTTTAAGTAAAATAGAAATCTGTCAAGAGTGGACTTGAACCCCTAATCTCTCAAACAGAATTTTTGTCTCCCGCCTCATAAACTTACTTAGCCACCTCAACATTCGTTCATATTTCTCAAAAATATATATTAAATCTAATTTTAATGTCGATTCGCTAAAAAGAATGTGTTGAGAGTGAGATTCAAACCAATGCCCTCGAAGAGGACCTTAATTTGACGCTCTTTAGACCATTTCGGCTACCTCAACAATCGTTTGTCTTTCACGAAAAATATATATTAATAGTAGGTGTTATTGTAAATTAGCACAGTAAAACCGGAACTTGTTTTATTGTATAGTGAATGATATATATATATATATATATATATATATATATATATATATCCTTTTATCATGGCGCAAGAAAAACACTATAGATTACTACAGTGTTTTTTGGGAACAAAAAATAATAATAAAAAATTTAAAAATAAAATACAATGTAACCGACATAAATTAAAATTTCAGAATGATAAGTACACAAAAAAATGAAAAAAATAAAAACAAAATCTAAAAACATAAATACATAAAATATTGATTATTTTTGTCCAAAAAAACAAAAACACCAAAAGAATATAGTAATATATTATATATTATATATAATATAATAATATATATTATATTATATATAATATAATAATATATATTATATTATATTATATATTATATTATATTATATTATATACAATATATATACATATATATATTGGCGTGGGGAAAGCTACAATGTTTTCCCCACGCCTATTATATATATAGTAATGTCCGTGATACCGGGATAGAGAATTGAAATTCAATGGCACAATGGGGAGCAGTCAATACCCAGGTGTGACCATTATGAGGGGAGCAATCATCAATAAATTTAATTCCACGAAAATAAGCAGAATTTCCATCTTGTTTTTTCACTATTGACATCTCGAATGAGTCCATGGTAAATCACGTGACGATGAGCAAGATGATCAGCAAAAAAGTGTTCATGAACATGATGTTGCCATGAGTTTTAGGTTGTGTTTGTTTTTGTGCTCAAATCATGTTTTTGAAGATTTCATTTTAATTTTTTTAAGTTATTTTTTATATTTTTTATCATTTTGATGTGTTGATATCAAAAATAATTTTACTTTTAATATTTTTTTAAAATATTTTTAAAATATCAAAAATATTTTATATAACAATCACCGTTTCATATCCAAACACCACCTTAAAAATACCTCCTATCGAATTTTAAATTTCTAGTATGTGCATTAGTCTTTAATTTTTGATAACTTATTAGTAACTACTATACACCAATACACAATACATTATTAAAAAAAAAAAAAGCAACTCCACTAATTCGATGATTTTAGAAAGAGGGCGGATTTGTTTAAGTTAATTTGAAAAGAGAAAAGAAAAGAAAGCATGTCCACCTTTTCTAAATGTAATGGGTTTAAAGATGAGTGTTTCCATGAACCTTTTCTTTGTTTTGATAAATAACACCTTTTAGTTTGTAATTTCAATTTCACATATACAAGACATGATTAAATATATGTTGTAGGTTCAAAAACATTTTTGTATTCGTTTCTTCATTAATTTTGAGTCTAGCTATGAAATCTTTTTAGTATAATAGAAAGAAAAAAAGAGCAAACTAGACTCCTTTGCAGTAGCTTGTACCAGTAAATTTTGGAAATAAGTTAGAGTCATAACCTGAAAACCCATAAAGCTTGTCATTGTTACAAGAAGCACAGACATAATGGACAACACCACTATTATTGTTACATCTTATTCTGCTGTATTCTAATCCATTACGTAGTTATCTTTCTAAGTTGTTGTATTTATTGTAGATACTACAACTCCTTGTAATATATAAACTAATGTAGCAATCATATATACAATGAAAGAATTTCTCTCAAAACACATTGTTTCATGGTATCAGAGCCCTCTAGCTAACACCATTAGAATCCTTAATCTTTTATTTTATATTTCATGGCTTCTTCCAGTTTAGATGCCACTGTCCCTTTTATTTTTCCTAACTTAAACCATCTTATTTTTGTCAAACTAGATGGTGTTGAAATTCACGGATTAAGGCAACTATGCACCTAAAGGCGGAATTGGTGCAAATACAATAAATAATGCAATCTTAAAATTAATTACTTGAAAGTAAAGAGATAAGGGAAAGAGATTGCTAACTCGGGTTTTTAACGTGGTTCGGCAAGCCTACGTCCACGACTCAAGTACCAACCCGTACTTGAGTATTGTACTCTCTTACTAAACCAAGTAACAAGATTACAATTTCCGCTTGATGAATCCACACCAAGACTTTACACCACTTGAAGATATGCCCTCTTCAAGATTTCCTTTTCCACTTGAAGATGTCCCCTCTTCAAGAATTTTCCTTGGTGATGTTCCCTCACCAATACCAAGAGTTTTATACTCAACTCTCAAGAGTTTCACAATGGTTGTTTTAGTAAAACAACAATACACTCTTAATAGTGTGGATATTACAAATGAAGATCTATGATCTCTTTCTCTCACTTAATAGCACTTAGGATATTTGAAGGTGTTTAAGTGTAGTGAGAATGAGAAATACTCTTTGTGTTAGGATATGAAGATTTAAACACAAATATGAGTATTAATGAGGATTGATGATATGAAGGTGTTTATGCACTTCTAATTGCCTCAATATAAGATATGAAAGTTCTGTGTATTTCGTTTTGCAATTAAGAGGCCTATTTATAAGTTTCAAAGAGAAACTAGCCGTTTATAGCCGTTAGAAACTAGCCGTTAGAAACTAGCCGTTTATAGCCGTTTGAAACTAGCCGTTTATAGCCGTTTGAAACTAGCCGTTTATAGCTGTTTGAGTGCAACTGTCATATCAAGCGGTCGACCGGTTCACAACGGACAAAACCAAATGGTCGACCGGTTCACAACGGATAAAATAATTTGTCTTCCAAGCGGTCGACCGGTTCACAACGAATACCTCAAGCGATCGACCGGTTCATGCAGAAATCTATTTTGACAAATTATCTTTTCTGAATTTCTTGAACCGATTGATTATGACTTAAACCTTTTAATCATCAAATCCTTTTAATGCATGCACCGTGAAGTGTGTGAGTTCATTTTAATTTGTGCTATCAAGATAGAAATTGAGATTTACACAAAGCACTAAAATGAACACTTATTCTAAGTCTTCACTTGCTTGTATCTTGGACTTCTTGGAGTGATTTCTTCGTGTACTCCATTATGCTTGTTGATGTATTCTTTGTATAATACATGTTTATAGCTTAATCTCATCCAAGCATATTATTACTCCATTTTCTTTTTATTGTTATCATCAAAATATATAAAGCATACAAAGTATGACATTATATGTCAACAGATGGCTCTAATTATCTTAGTTGGGTTTCTCAATTTCTTCTTGTATAAAAGAGTAATGATCTTTTAAGCGTTGTTGATGGCTCGGAAACGTATCCTAAATTTCTGGTTGATTCCAATGGAAAACCAACACTTGATTTGGATCCAATGTTTACCTTATGGGCCAAAAAAGACTAGTAGTTAGCTGGTTGAATGCCACCTTGTTAGAAACAATTCTCCCCACCATTTAAAGAGAAAATATATTTAGGTTGTCAAAGGTTGGGCGAACCAACTTACTGCTGTGGGAAAACCAATTGATAATGACGATCTTATCTCTTATATTGTTAGTGGTCTTAACACTGTATACTTCATTCATCACCTCTTTCTCATTTGCAACAAGACATATCTCTCTTTCGTTCTATGAGTTTCAATCTGAACTCCTTATCTACGAAACTTTGTTAGAGAATCAAGCTAAGGTTGTTCCTCTAGAGGCTGGATAATTTGCCTTATTTAATCAATATCATAGTTCACATGGATGTAATAAGAAGCAATGATATGGGCAGCCAAGACACTCTCCTCGCATGCAAAATTGATCACATTGTCCTTGCCCACAATATTCATCTCCAACTGGACATCACACCAGTATGATATATGGTAAATTTCCCAGGAATGAGGAGTGGTCTCAGAATACAATTTTTAACAAAATTTGCACTATATGTTAGATTTGCAACAAGCCAAATCATCAAGTTTTAGATTCTTATCATCGTATGGACTTTTCTTATCAGGGGCGTCATCCACCATCTCAGTTAGCTACAATGGTTGCACATACTCACATTCTTCATGACAGTGAACCATGGTATGCTAATAGTGATGCTAACAACCATATTACATCTGCATTAGATAATTTGGCTTTACAACAACCATATCAGGGTGGAGAAATAGTGATTGTTGGCAATGGTAGAGGTTTTCAAATATCTAATACCAGTTCCACACTTATCCAAACACCTACATCTACACTTCATCTAAATAATATTCTCCATTGTCCTACAACTTTTGCTAATTTGCTATCTATTCAAAATTATGTGTTGATAACAATTGTTATTTTCAACTCATTTCTAGTTGTTTTCTTGTGAAGGACATGCAGACGGGAAGAATATTGTTGCAGGAGCTGAGTAAAGTTGGTTTACATCCAATATACTTAAACCAAATCTCATCAAATAACAGTCACGACCTACTTGCATTCCTCGATGTCAAAGCTCCAATTTCAATTTGGCACAACCGCCTTGGTCATCCATCTGATACTACTCCTAAACATTTGATATGTCACTCTTAGTTTTCTGTGACTGATTCACAACATCAAGGCTCTCTATGTGAGCCTTATCAATTAGCGCAAGAAACTTCCATTTCCTAATTCTATTCATATATCAAATTTTCTTCTCGAACTCTTACATTCTGATCTATGGACTTCACCGGTGCATTCAATAAGTGGTTGCAAGTATTATGTCTTATTTGTTGATGAGTTCCCACTACTTTCTCCTAAACATTATAGAAAACTTCTTGATAATTAGGGTGGGTAACAAGAGTCATATTAAATATAAAAGGTTTACCATCACCAAGAATAGGCATCTACTACATCGCAGAATAATAAAATTATATTCAGAATGGAAATAACATGGGTTCTCAACATATGATCTAGAAAAGGTGTCTACCATTCAAATATTAAAAGGCGAACTGCATGATAGCTTAGTTTCATTGAGTTGTTGATTAATAATATATTTGATAGCAAGATATTAGTCGCTCATTTTTTTTTTTGAAAAATCCGAATTAAATAAATATGTTATGTTATGTTTTAGAGGACAAAACGAGGATCATGATCCTACAATATATGGAAGAGATTTTTTTTTTTATTTCGTCTAGTTTTTTTGTTACTAAATCTAAATATATATATATATATGAAATTTAAATTGCACAATTCTAAATAATTATATTTTTGAATTTGAACTAAAAAAAATAAATTAATATATTTAATTATATATATAGACACATAAATAGTACAGCCTCAAATAGAGTGTTGAAATATTTTAAATATTTCATTCCAATTAAAAAATAAAACACCACACGAAATGAATTTGACAGCTTTGATTATAAACTATTAGAAGATGAGTAAGTTTTGACTCTGAGACATATAATGTAGATCTCAGGTCTTTTGTTGAGACAAAAAAATGTCATTCATTAATATTCATGATATGAACCTATATATCGATGTGCAATAATTCTATTATTTTGAAATTTAGGATGAACTAAATTCACCTACTTAAAACTAATTATATTA
Organism: Salix exigua; assembly: GCA_032356905.1. Lineage (NCBI taxonomy): Eukaryota > Viridiplantae > Streptophyta > Magnoliopsida > Malpighiales > Salicaceae > Salix > Salix exigua. The sequence continues at coordinate 13,516,734 of CM063589.1, read as the reverse complement.
TTTTAGTGCGAGAAAAAAAACATGAATTAATAAACTCGTCCAAAACGATATGAGGTGTGCTGTCATTATCAACTCCTTTTGAAAGATGAGATCGAACTCCTCTTCCGCCTCACCTACGGTAGCGGACAGCAAATAGGCAGCACAAATGACAAAAGCGATCCTCTCAAAGCCCAGCCGTGGCAGCCGCCAACAGAGCCGACATGAAAATGGTTGAATCTTTGCAGAAGAGATGGATAAAAATCAAAATAAAAACCCTACTTTAAATTACGAGTAGGAAATGTGGGGAATAGAAAAGTTGAAAAGACAGGTTTGACCGATCTGTTCGACAATCCAAAGCAAAAAACGTTTGTGTGCTGGCGACATCCATGATTCTGTCTGTCTCAGAGAATTATTTGTCTAGTGGACACTTCCCTTTTTTATTCTTTCTCTCACTGATGGATTGATTTTGAAATATGGAACCGCTCAGATTTTTCCTCATAAGAAAAAAAAATACAAGAAGAAGAAAAAGAAAAGGCAAACCTAGTTAACCTCCTAAAATTAGGTTAATTTTTTTTAAACTCGTAATCCATTAAGAATCCTGGACCTAGATTCAATCAGATTCAATCAAGAGTCTCAAAACCCTACTAATTTAATATTAAAAAAATAAAAAAAATATATTAATTTTAAAAAAAATCAAGGAAAAAATTAACAAGATAAAATTTAATAATACAAATCCTTAAAGAGGAAATCGTAAAAGAAATTAAATTCAAAACTTGTCTTAAAAAAAAAAGGAATTGAACCTGACAAATGAGAAAATTTAAGGGGGGGAATTTTTTTATATAAATTACCCAAAACAAAGCAGAGAGTAATCAAAGAATACACTTAAAAATTGGCATTAATATCGTTAAAATTATGATTTGATTTGTAAAATTAAATATATATAAACTTGATAAAATCATTTTAGAAACTTGAAATTTGGTGAAATCGCGAGTGGTGTGGCGGGGTAAAATACAAAATCAATAAACATTAATTGATTTTATGATTTTACCGAATGTCAACTAGTTTTACTGTGTAATTTAAAACGGAAATTTAGACAATTAAAAAGTATTACACATGTTCCCTGAAATTAACCAAAATGATCTTGGTTTAGAGGGTTAAATTTTTCAACCCAGAGAATAAAATAGTATTTTTTTTTTTTGGGTTGAAATACACAATAATTTGTGGATAGTTAGATAGTAAATTATTGTAGCTCTTTGTTGTTTCTTCATGCTGCAATTTACACATAAGATTTCGTACGATCCAGTAATTTATTTTTTCTTTATCTTATTAAGAATATAACTTTAGCTACGGCAATATTCAAAGATGGTCGGTGAAGAAAAAGACAAGGGGTGCTCACATTATTTAATTTTGTAATCGGTGTCCTGGTGAAACAATCACTATTTTTTTTAGAATGTTGTGCCGGAAAGTCTTGGACCACATAACAGAACCCGGTTGTCCACACTTTTCAGTCTCTAGAGAATAGCTGCCGGCTGCACAGAGGGTGGAGGACGGAACTAAATCAGCCACTTCAACTGGTTGGGAGGGAGGAAGAAGGTTTCATGTCTCGAACCAAGTTATTGAACTCGGCATGGTGGATGGGGGGTTGATGACAATCCGTTGACCTAAAATTTAAGTTGGACCAAAATCTCTCAAAACAATCAGGTCTAAGAGGATGAGGAAATAGAAGGTTGAGGACAGCAAAGCAGATGTTTATACAAATAGGTGCCGGATATCGATGAGAACATTATAATCGAGCCTCATCACTACAAATCAGTCCCCAATTTAGCTATATATTGACGATTCAATACCAAGACTTCCAAATATTTTCTAATTTGTCCCGAAAGTTGCTCGGCGCCTCGCCGTTAATGATGATTAAGCCCTATATATTTCCATTAAAGAAACCCAGGTTAGGCATGAGAATCGCAAGTTATCACCATATTTTCTCTGCGATCACAACGAATTGTAATTTTTTTTGAAGTTCCTTGTTATCACCAGATATACCATCATGATGAAATTAAACTAGTTGAAAATAAATGATTGATGGAGGAAGGTGAAGGCAGAGACGAAGATAATTGTTAGGCTCTTGCAGTGTTTCCTGGAAATAACGAGGCAATTTAGACCATGGATGGAGCTTCAAGCTAAGTTATAGATGACATGACATCATGTAGGCCCAAGGAAATAATTTAATATTTTTTTTATTGACCTTTTATTTTTCATGTTAGCTTCAAAATATAAAGTATTATTATAAATATATAAACTCTAATGATGTTTTGAAATAATGAAAAAAAAATACTAAACTAAAGAAAGTTTTTGTGATTATCCCAAAAACTTTATACTAGAAAACCCTACCATCTTGCGCAAATAGCATTTAACTAGCGGATTTGCCCGCTCCGTTTGGTTTTTTTATCTATGTAGAAAATTGATTGATTTTATAAATACTATATTTTGTTATTTTAATATTTAATTAGTAACATTGTAATTGAAAAAATTTGTTAAAATGGTTTTTTTCAACCAAAAAGTTATTGAATATTTCTATTGCTAAAAATCGTAGATAATGTAGGTATTTTTTTTAATGAGTTGCTTTTTTTCAGTAATATTAGATCTGACATATTATAAATAAAAATATTGTAATTTGTTTTCCAGAAATAAACTTATATTTTTTACGTGCTATAATTAGTTATTTCAATGTTTAATTACTAAAATTGTAATAGATAAAAATGTGTTAGAAATGAGTTTTTTGCGTGGTATAATTAGTATGCTTGCCCACGCATTGCGCTAGGGTTTTTTTCATGTAGAAAACTAATTGATTTTTTACATGTTGTAATTAGTTGTTTAAATATTTAATTAGTAACATTATAATAGATAAAATATCTAACAAATAATTTTTTTCCCAACCTAAAAGGAATAATGTAATCGAAATGGGAAGTGGTTTGTATATTTTATAATTGGAGATAACTTAGGTTAATTTTTAAAAACAAATATGTTAGTTGTCTTTTTTCCCCATTAATATCAGATTATATACATTATAAATAAAATGGAGAGTATTGTAGATAATCGAGGTAAATTTGTCAAAAGAAAAAAAATTGAGTTGATAATGTAGGTCAATGTGTGTACCTTTTGTTTTTTTGAGTTATATTTTTTCTCCAGTAATATCAGATTTAAAATATTAAAAATGGGAAAATTGAAAAAAATATATTAAAAAATAAACTTAAAGAAAAGAGTATAAAATTTAAATTCAAAGCAACTTTTTTTATAAGATTTATTAATCATATTATTATATTAAATGTATTTAAGCATATTGATATAAAATTTTTTGTTTTAAAATCGAAGGTCAAATTTTCTCTCTCTCGCTATATATATTTTTAGACGATAATATTCAATAAATATTAAAGCATCTAATTAGTCTTACATACTTTATAGAGTAATAAAAGTGGGAAGCGGTTCGTATATGTTTAAATTTTATATAACGTAGGTAAATTTATAATTTTATTCTTTGTTTGAGTTGAATTTTATTCCCAATAATATTAGATCTCACACATTACAAATCAAAATATTGTAATTTATTTTAAAAAATAAACTGAGTTTTTTTTATGCTATAATGACTTATTGCTGTCTAAAAAGAACAATGTAATCGAGACAGGAAATGGTTCGTATATTTTTGAATTGCAGATAATGGAGGTAAATTTGTTTGCCTTTTATTTTTTTGAGTTGTATATTGTTCTCAATAATATTAGATCTGCAATATTAACAATCAAAATACTGTAATTTGTTTTTTCAAAAATAAACTTGAACAAAAGAGCAAAAAATTTAAATTTGGAGCAAATTTATTTTTATTTTATAAGATTTATTCATCATATTATTATACTAAATGTATTTAAGAATACTGATATAAATTGTTTTCCTTCAAAAAATCCGCGGTATTTTTTTTCTCTCTTTATATATTTTTAGACGATAATATTAAATAAATATTCAAACATATAAGCAGTTTAACATACTTTAATTTGACATAAATATACAAATATATAATTAATTTTACACAATTTCAATATTTTTATTATTATTAGGCGATAATATTCAACAAATATTCAAACAATTAAATTATTATTATTATCATCATCATTTTTATCATTGTTGGCATTTAAAAAAATATTTGTGATTTAAAAAAAAATAATTTTCAAATGATTACTACCATGAATAAAATTTGAAGACTAAATAAAAAGAAACCCCAACAAAAGAAAAGATAAAATAAATATTCAAAACCAAATCAAAGAAAAATATATACATGAACTTGTACAATAATAGGGAATAATGCATCAATATATAAATAATAATAAAGGAAATCAATTTAAAAAGAACAATTAAAAACATAAGGCCCAAAATAACAATAAACGATATGATTAATTTAAAGTGAAGGATTAATTTGACAACATGTAAATAAATAACAAATAAATATATATAAGTAGAAAAAGAAAAAAATATAACCAGGAAAAAATATATTTTATGGGAAAATATGAAAAAATAATTAGAAAAAACACAATAACAAAAAAAAGGCAAGAAAGAAAAAAAAAGGAAAAAAATAATCATAAAAAAAGCAAGAATAAAATGAAAAAAAAGAAGAGAAAAATGTAACGTAAAAAAAAAAAGAAATGAAAAATGTAACAGGAAGTAAAAAGCAAAAAAGCAAAAAAAAGGCCCAAAATAATAATAAAAGATATGATTAATTTAAAGTGAAGGATTAATTTGACAACATGTAAATAAATAACAAATAAATATATATAAGTCAAAAAAGAAAAAAAAAATATAACCAGAAAAAAATATATTTTATGGGAAAATATGAAAAAAATAATTAGAAAAAACACAATAAAAAAAGGCAAGAAAGAAATAAAAGGAAAAAGTAATAAAAAAAGCAAGAATAAAATGAAAAAAAGAGAAAAATGTAACGTAAAAAAAACAAAAAAAAATTGAAATGAAAAAAAAAATAGAAATGAAAAATGATCGGAAGTTAAAAAAAAAAAACACACATGCACGCGAGAAACAGAAATGATAAATGTCCAGTGAATAGTATTGAAGGTTGATCTGTTTCAGCTATATAGTAACTAGTTGTCGACTCGTGCTACTTGGCGACTAGTTTTTTTCTTCATAAAAAATAATGTTCAAGTTTTGCAAGCATTTTTCAAAAAAAATGTTGCTCACGGCCATAGATTTTATTGGAATTGAAATCATATCAAAACAAATAAATTAGTTTTGTGTTTAATTAGATGATAAGAAAAACATAAACAACACATAAACAACAATAACAACAATAACAAATGAATCGAATTATAAAAAAAATCAAAATAACCTAGAAAACAAAATTCAAAATAAGATAATAATGTAGCTTAATTCATAATTCATTAAGAATCAAATGATGAGATTGAGTAAAAACAAAGATATAAATATTCAATATGAGTCAAGTCAAGTTATCGTGACAAGATTGTAACCTTAATAATCAAGGGAGGGCCAAACTGAGTGATCTCATCAAATCTTCATCTCAAGTTATAAGATTAAAATAACCTATTAAAAAATTGAAACAAAAATCACAAAGCTCTTTTTTTTTCTTTTTTAAAAATGCTAACCTGTGTTAATTTTAAACTTATAGCTTGAGTCATTAGACTCAAAATATTATATTTAAAAAAAACTCATGAAATTTAATTTAAAAAAAATATATACAAAAAAATTAAAAAAAATGAAATTAATAATGAGGTTCAAAATTAAAACACAATATTTAAAATAATTGATTGAAGGGTGAAATTAAAAAAATCAATTTAACAAAAGGACAAATAAAAAAAGATCAAAATAAAAATATATTTTTAATTGAAAGGTGAAATTCTAAATAAAAATCATTTGAACAAAAGATAACCAAATTAAGAGAAATGATTTGCTTTGATTGCATATTTTACGAGTGAGATGCTTTGATCGTTATTCCCTTATCTGATTCCATTCTGGTTATTTGATTTTTAATTATTTCCTTTCATGTATTATTTACTTAACAAACGAAAAAAGTAATTTTAAAAATGATGTTATTTCCACTCTACAATTTTCGGCACTAATATTGTTTGTAATGAATAATAGTAAAATTGATAATATATTTCTTAATCACTTCATAATCTACCATTCTAAAATGATCACCCGACACGTCAACTAACATACTATTAATTATTAATAACCATACTAAAAGAGATTAGCTCTTTGCTGTGACATGTTAGAGAGCTTTTCATTGTGAATTCCGATAGTTTGAAAGTCACATTCGTATAAAGCTTATCTTTTTAGTATCATTTAATTTAATTAATACTCGAGTTGCCTTTTGTCGTTTGTTTTGTTCAGTTTTTTTACTATATCGATCATGTACAAGTTGTTCAATGTTGTGGTTGGTTGCTTTTTGCCATTTGTTTTGTTTAATCCTTTTGATTGTATATTGTGTTTTATCTATATATAGCCTTATTCAATTCTACCGATTATTCAAATTCCTTACAAAGCCCGCAAACTAACTAGTATTGTCTAATATACGTACTTCTTGGAAAGATCGGAGTTAGTGGCTGTGGTATGTGAAGAGATTACAATAGTTTTGTTTGGTTTTCAAGTCAGTTCGATTCGCAATTTTACTGCGTGTGTTTTCTTTATGCTTTCACGATAAGGTACGACAAAACGCTTGTAGCTTCGTGGATGTTAGCTCATGGAAAATTAGCAGGACATGGAAGGTTGAGGGCTTTTTTGTTAGTGGCTGTATAGGATGGGACTGGCTTGTAGTTTTCCCATAATATTAGAGAGTGGCTGATACAGAAGAAAATAAGAGTTGGTTCCTAAGATTTCATTGGACAACGTTGCCAACTATTGTCGTGGGTGTCCACTAGCAGCTTTTTTGTCTTCTCCTTTTCCCTTCTTCTTAATTTTATCATCTCTCCTTCTCTTGTGCTATGTATGTATATATGCTGTATATTATTTTCGGGTATATATATAAATATGCTACTTGTTATTTATTTATTGCAAGCTCCCTCGATCTCCTCCGGTTATTCTCTCTCCCTTAAACAGTAATGATTTTCTCGTTACGGGTATCGTTGTTGAGGAATCTGAGGAGTTGCGGTTGTGAAAAGTGGCAGCAGCTAAAGCAATATTAGAAAGACAACAACAACTCCTAGAAGAAGAAGAAGAAGAAGAAGAAGAAGAGACGGGAATAGAGATAGATAGACGGGCACACGAGTGTTTGTGCGTGTAGAAAAGAAAGAGTGCTTGTTTTGTTGATTGATGTGATCATCTCACCAAAACAAACGGCTCGATCTTTCTGGCTTTATTCACCGTCGTTTCCTATTCCTCTCTATATTTGGTGGTCTCTCTTGGGGGGTCTTTTACTGGTTTTTGTTCCGGCTGAGGGGTGGTTCGTATATATATCAACGTTGTTTTTATTGTTTTATTTGGGCCTTTTTCTTCTTATTGTGGGTTCTGTGGTGTACAATATTGTATATCATCATGGCTCAGCAAAGGCAGTTTCAGATGGTGGGCGGTGGCAATTCAGGGCAGTACAATGACACGACTTTTACCAAAATCTTTGTGGGTGGTTTGGCCTGGGAGACACAGAGAGATACCATGAGGCGTTATTTTGAACAGTTTGGAGAGATACTGGAGGCTGTTGCCATCACAGACAAGAACACAGGGAGATCCAAGGGATATGGCTTTGTAAGCCCGTTATTTGTTTTTTTTTTTATCCTTCCTTTCTCTTTCCCTTTTGCGAGGGGTTTATCTCCCTGTCTTCCTCCCGCGCACCACATGATTCGGTATAAAAAGTGGGTCTTTGTTCTTGTTTCTTTAGGTTACATTTAAGGATCCAGATGCAGCCATGAGAGCTTGTCAAAACCCATCTCCGGTGATCGATGGAAGGAGGGCAAACTGCAATCTTGCATCCCTCGGTGCACAAAAGTCTCGACCACCAATCCCTCAACACGGTCCATTTCTCTCTTCCATGTCTTCCTTTTTTTGCCAAGTATTTTTTGGAATACTTTAATCTGCTCTTATCATTATATATTCTACCAATCCCTCAACACGGTCCATTGATACCTTGTTCCATGAAACAGCGCACAAAATGGGGCAAATGCCTTTTTTCTTACTTTCATTCTTAAAACATGTAAAGATTCCAGTTTTTGAACCCACTTCATGTTCATATATATTGTCGTTTAAAAACAGTGGGAATATAGCAGTAACAAGCTTATAATTATTCTATTCGTCCGCTTGCTAACTGAAATATAGATCTGCATTCATTGAACAAGAGGATTAAAGTATTTACTTGAGAGGGGAAAAAAATGAAATCGCAGGCACAGGACGGCTTAGACCAGTACATGGATTAGTGGCTCCACCTGCTTATCCTGGATCCGCAGCTCCATACACACATCAACCCACTGGTCAATACCCATTTCCTTATTCAGTTTATGGGTACGTAAACAGTAACAAATAAAAGTCGCCAGGGAATGTTTTCTTCAATTTCACTCTCCTTTAATATGCATTCAGTTTTTTTGTATTCATTATCTGATCATATCCTACCTTTCCCCCCCCCTGCATCTCACAGGTATACTGGATATTCACAGGACGCCATGTATCCCTTGGTCTGTATTTACGTGATATACTTGTAGAACTAATGTATTCTTACAACTGATTATTTCATCTGCGTTGTTTGATCACAGTTTTATGGCATTGTTTGCAGGGCTATTATGGTGTTTATGGAGGCCAACAATACTCACCTTACTATACCACTGGAGGAGCATCAGGAACACCAGGGATGTTCCAACACGATTTTTACGCTCCGTATGCGCAGAGTAGCCAAGCACACGGTTTTGGAATTCAATATCCCCAAATGGTACAGCACCCTTATTTACCTCAGCAATTAGGCTCTACAGGAATCTTATCACTTCCTTCTTCTGTTGCAATGGCGACTACAGCTGCAGGTGATCATTCTAATATATTCATTCAATGCTAGTTTATTTAACATAAAGCCAATGAGAGGATCATTTGAATGTAACCGCAACATGTGCAGCCACAATGAATATGACAAGTGGTACCACAGCAGCAACACCAACAGCAAATACAGGGGTGGCAGGAGCAGGACCAGGTGCTTTGCAAGCCTCTGGAACACCCACTGACCAGAATTCATCAACCAAATAAATATGGAAAGTTCTTTGTCTTCTCACGGGACTGGCAAGATCCACAAATCGCAGACCATGAAAAAAGAATGGGGAAAAAGGGTTTGAGGAAAACATTGCTTCATGTCACTGATTCAAGAGGAGGGTTATGCATGATCTTCAATTAGCATAACATCAGAGGAATCCAGAAAATCAGCATCAGATTGTTCATTTCATGGAAACAGGCATTTGAGATACAAAAGCTCAATCCACTCACTCTCTTTCAATGATTATTCAAGCACAGCCCCCGACACTATCAATTTCATCATTATACATTGTTCGGTCTGGGGACACTAGGGAGTCTCAAGTAGTTGTTAGCGTTAACTAGGCAAAGAAATCATATTCATTTCATGTATTAGCACAGGGTGGAATCCAATATAGGCATTGGATTCTACCTCAGATACTAATCAGCAGATTATTATGTCTCGGAGGCAGAGAGCATCCGATGACTTACTCTTGTTTATATTCGGCAGTAATCAGGGTTTAAAGATTGGTTTTATATCTTTGAGCCCATGGTGGTCAACAAGAAAGTTGGGCTATGGATAGCTCAGTCATTAACTTGTATTTTTTATTATTTCTATTTCTCTTCATTATCCATGATTGATTGCTTTTTGATACCCGGATCAGAACACTAGTTGGGGGAAAGAAGACGGTGTCCCTGTCACCTCACATTTTTCTGCTTGCAGATAATCATGTCCTATAAATTTCATCTTTTGCTTTCAGCCGGCAACTCTTTTCTTTTCAAACCCCCTCTTTTGTATTGCCACGTCTTTTGGGGTATGTGTCTGGGATCCAAGGGGATCTCACAAGGTGGGCCAAATGGGTGCTGGTACCTTTTCTGTTCCAAAGGCGGGCATGCGGGCTGACATCACATGCCTGTGACAGTAGGAATTCTAGGTGGAAGTTTCTGCTAAACAAACGATGATGAGACGAATCAATGATATGCATAATGCGTACATGTTCAATGGCTACAGTTGATGACACTTGTGCAGGATTGGAATCGATAATGTCATAAAAGAAAGCAACAGCATGAGATGCTGAAAAGAGAATACTACCAGCGCATCCATGAGCTGTTTCAAGAACACGGTTAGGCTAGCATGCCGGAAAAGATTATATTACTTCTGCTTCACATGCCATTCGTCGAACATTTTTTATGCAAACTTCACATACCAATAAGTGATTTCAAGTTGTGGCAGGGAGCATTCTCGCGTGGTTTTCAACAGCACATCATGACCTCGTCATCGCCAACTAGCTGGACTAGGAAGTTATGAGACACGCGTGGTCATGACCTGGATCTAAGAAGTTAGCTCATGTTCACTCGTAATTAATTTTAAATTCTGTCATTTTAGAGGAAAAAATAAGAAGATATCGTTTTGATTTTTTTTCTCTACAAAAACCCAAGTTTTAACTAAATTGATTGAATTATACCAAGTCAATTTTCATCCAATTTAATTTAAAATCTGCTGGTTCATCTGCTAGCTAGACCACCGGATTTAATAGCAGATATATAGTAAAATATCATGGAAGCAAAAGTGCAATTTAAAGGCTATTACACCATTTCTAGACATGTTATCTTCTGTATGCTCAGAGTCTACATAGAAATTCGAGTTGATGTTGAAATGCAATGCTACGGAGATTATCATGCAGAAGAACATGAGGTAGCACACAGAGCATGATCTATAAGCAGAGCAAGTAACCCCCAGGAAGTGCGAGGCAAGAGGGGAAGAGACGACTAGAAGAAGCCACTGTTCCAATGCTTCCTGGAAAGGCCAAGAGTCAGCACCACCAGGCTTCTTTCCAAGTATTTGGCTGTACTCAGGCCTCGAGGTGAGATTTTTGAAGAAGAAGAATGCAACGAGAAAGAAAAGGATGAAGAAGATCTCATATCCTGCAAAGCGTGCAAAGGCCAAGATATTATTCAGCAGTCAACTCACCGCTGACTCGTTCCATCTGTTCCCACTTGTTCCAACTTGCCTGACATTATTCATGGCCCTCTTTCTATCTAACCCCCCAAGTGCAGCTCTTTTCATCCTTGTCGTCGTCGTCAGTTAAGGAGGTGGCAGGACAAAGAGCATATCAACAGAAGCAATATGAGTTCAGAGAATGAAGACTATCCAGTTCACTCAGCCTAAATTCTCGGGCCTCTCATCTGATTCATACAGAGTAAACTATGGAACAGAAATCAGACACAAGAACAGAACAAGTAGAAACCTATGTAACAGAAACCTAAGCTGATTGGATGTTTTTCAGCAGAAATATCCAAAAATCCTTTCTTCCAAAGAAACCTATCATACCAAGTGTTACATGACAAGCTTATTCTGCAATGGTCAAACAACACAACCCCACATGGTTCCTCAACACGCAGGAAAAACTGCCCTGCAAATCTAAACCCATGGAGCTTGTTCAAATAACGCAAATCTAGCCGCATAACAACTGCAAACTGCCATCACACAGCCACTTAAATCCTTGATTTGGAAAATGCTTCGAAATATCTGACCGCTAAACTATTCTCATTTTTTGGTTGGAACAAGCAGTCTCCGATGTATAATTAGTAATGATCGCTCCAAATTCTACCACCAGCAGTAATTCATTCATTTTCACTTTAAGATTAACAGCAAGCAGATTCTACAAAGCACTCAGGAAATCAGATAGAAGAAGAATAAGTACAACACCAGTGATAATTTTTGTCAAACTCGAAAACTTATCCTTCCAAAAATTTTAGAAGATTATAAGATCAGAATCAACGGCACATCAACTAGATAAAAACGAATAAAGGGGAAAAATCAACAAGAGAGAGAAAGAGAGAGCACCTGGTGTTTGGTCAATAAAACTCTCTATCTACTTCAATGGCGCGGTGGCGGTGCAGCAAGGAGGAAATGAGAGCGAGCTACTGATGTTTCTACATAGTATTATTACAATGGTAATACTTATTTTTAAAAGTTAAATTTTTAAAATGGTTATTTGAATAGTATGTATATGATTTTTTTATTGATATGTGCTTCAATAGTAAAATTATTTTGGAGAGCTATATTTTTATATTATTTAAACATAGTACAATTTTTTTTGTATGTAGTTTAATTATACAATTAATTAATAAGAGTAAGTTATATAATTAAATAATTATTTTTTAAAAAACTCTCTAACAATAAAATTATTATTTTTTAATTATATTTAAATTTAAAAAATGAATTTAAATATAATTAAAAGACCCGCGATATTTGAAATTTAATTTTAAGCTACTTATTGTATATTTTTCAAGTAATTTGTATTTTTTTATGATTGTTGTATTTGAAGTTAATTAATGTTATTTATTGTCTTTGTATTAGAAAAACTTAAAAAATGAACACATTAACAAATAACCAATAAGTTCAAACATAATTAATTAAAATACATTTCATTATAAATAATTCAATCAAATTAATTACAAATTAATATCCTTATTTTTTAAGCTAATTATTATTATAATAATAATATTATTACTAATTATTATTATTATATAATGATAATTAATATAAAAACCCTCCAATCGTTCCCCCAACTCAAAATTAAAACTAAAATACCCTATTTCATTTCTTATCTTCTCCCTCTCCCACCCCCACCCCCCCACCCTCACCCACAAACACACACCCGTCCTTAATTCTCTCTAAATCTTTTGTTTTTGTTGGAAAAACAAAGAAATCCCATTGTTTTTAAGCTAAAGGGAGTAATCCAACCTCAATTTTTCTCTCAAGTATATTTTGTGTTGTTACAAGCCTGATCTAGGACATGTGGCAGCTGGGGGGACACGGGATGAGCAACATGTGGCAAACCTCAGGATACAAATAAATGTAAGGGATGAGTGACGCATGGTTGACTTCAACTCCATTTTACATCAACTCTAGTTCATTATTAATCATAGTTTGTTTAAATTAGCATTTGGGTTACGAACATTTCAGTTATGTAATTTAGTTTCATAATAAATCATACTAGTAATGGGTAGTTATTGAGGGGAGGTTATAGCTATGACCATGGAGCTGTTATAATTTCTAAATACGTTAAGGTTCAGTTCACTTAATGAAAGGGGATCAGATGAATTATTCATAAATATTATCGTGTGCAAGAGGAGGTCCCTGGATCCTAGAAAATCCAGTATCTGTTTATTTAGCCTATGTTCAGTTCTTCACATCATATATCCACACCTAGAAAATCCAACAAAACAATCTCATCAAAGTAAAAAACATAACAATTGGTATCAGAGCATCCTTCCAGTGACCATGGCGAAGGGCACTAGAATGTCCCAACTTTCTAAAACAGTCAAGCAGTTACAAGGGGTATCCACCATTCTAACAGAAGAATAAGCCAAACAATGGATGCTTATGGAAAAGATATTACAGCAAAATTATGACAACATAATACAGACTACTAGCCGAAGGAACTCAGGAGAAGGCGCTTCTCAAAATACAAGAATTCAAGCTAATCCTCTCTTTGAAGGCCATGGAGGAATTCAAGCTAGATCCCTATGTCTTGATTTCCCTCACTTTGAGGGAGGTGATCCCAATGAATGGATCCTAAAAGCACATCAAGTTTTTAATTATTTTGAAACTTCAGATGATAACAAACTAGAAAATTAAATTTTTTTAATTATTTTTTTCTTTTCATATGGAAAGAAAGGCACTTGGTATTATTGGCTGAAGGAGTTTAGTCCAACAACATCTTGGGAGGAATTTAAGGAGGTCATCCGCATCAGATTTGGACCTTCAACCTATGAAGATCTGGTGGGCGGATTTACCAAGTTGAGGCAAACGGGGAGTGTAGAGGAGTACTGAACAGCTTTCAAAGTCCTATCAAACAAAATTATAGGCTTAAGTGAAGAGTTTCGTATTAGTATTTTCTTAAGTGGGTTATGAGATAAATTGCAAATAATTGCTACCATGTTCAGGCCAAGCACGCTCTCAGCTGCTTTTGGTTTGGTCAAATTACAGGAAGAAAAAGTTGGCAGGAGGCATTGTCCTGTCAAAAATTAAACAACACAACAACCTATAACCATATACCTCATTACCCTAAACAATCCCCACTTAGACTACCTGCAACAAATCCATTTCCAAAAATTCAAGCCCCATAAAATACCTTTCCAAAACTTCCATCCCCACAAAATACCCCCCAAGACAACCAAAATTTCCAAAAACAATACCCCTTACCAATTAAAAGACTCACAACTAGCCAAATGTAAGAAAGGAGAGACAAGGGATTATGTTACAATTGTGATGAAAAGTATCACATGAGGCATATATGCAGTCGGCCAAAGTTATACCTACTAGAAGGAGTGGAAATAGTAGGGGAATATGAAGAGGCAGATGCAAAATTAGAGGGTTTAAATTACCAAATATCAGCTGCAGAGCTGCTGGTAATATCTTTACAAGCATTAGCAAGAGTATCTACCCCTAAAACCATGAGGTTAAAGGGGACAGTTGGAAAGCAATCAGTCATCATACTTATTGACATAGGCAGCACACATAGTTTTTTGGATGAAAATGTAGTAAGGAAAATGCAACTATCAGTGGAAGAAAGTCACTTGGCAGTACAAGTAGCAAATGATACAACCCTCCCTTGCCAAGGTTGTTGTAAGACAGTGGTTCTTCAAATGCAGGGGTGTGATGCATTGGTTAATTTATATCTATTAACCTTAGGGGGATAGGATGTGGTCTTAGGAGTGGATTGGCTAAGGAGTTTGGGCACAATTCAGTGGAATTTTGCCGAACTCAACATGAAATTTACAATCAAGGGGATCCCTATAGTTTTGCAAGGCTTACGACCTTTTATCAACTATCTAGAAGAGGAGCCAAGGTAAGACTACTCTGGTGGAGGGAAGAGGGGTTTCACTACAGCTCGTGGAAGTAGAGGAGACATATACTCCTAAAGCTCCAGATATGGCTACACAACAGGTTTTGGGGTGTTTCCAAAGTATATTTGATGAGTCGAAGTGTTTACTACCCACAAAGGGACGCGATCATACGATTCAGCTATAGAAGGCAGCCTTATCTACTTGTGTCAGACCTTACAAGTACCTCTATTACCAAAAAGAGGAGATTGAAAAGTTGGTTAAAGAAATGTTGCAAGCTGGGATCATTCAAACCATCCAAAGCCCTTACTCATCACTAGTTTTGCTGGTGAGAAAAGCAGACGGGAGCTAGCGCATGTGTGTGGATTATCAAGCTCTCAACAATGACACTATTAAAGATAAGTTCCTATACCTGACATAGATGAGTTGTTAGATGAATTGCATTGGGCTGAATTTTTTTTCCAAGCTAGATTTGAGATCGGGCTACCACAAAATTAGGATGAATCCTAATGATGTGTCAAAAACTGCCTTTAGAACACATGAGGGTCATTATGAGTTCCTAGTCATGCTTTTTGGGCTTACTAATACACCCTCTACTTTTCAAGGATTAATGATTGAAATATCCAGGCCTTATCTTAGGAAGTTTGTGTTATTATTTTTTGATGATATACTAGTTTATAGTAAATCATTAGAAGAACAAGTGTTGCACTTACATACTATATTAGACACTCTAAAACAACATCAGTTGTATGCCAAACTTATAAAATATGTTTTTGGGTGCTAGGAAGTGGAATACTTAAGATATGTTATTTCTAAAGATGGCATCAAAGTTAATCCCAAAAAAAAATATCAGAATGGCTCATTGGCCCAAACCTACCAATCCCAAGGCTTTGAGAGGATATCTTAGCCTCACAGGATACTATAGAAAATTTATTACATACTATTTATTGGGTCATCAATTTAAAGTAAAGACAGACCAACAAGCATTGAAGTACTTGCTGGAACAGAGGGTGGGCACACCCTTACAACAAAAATGGGTTGCTAAACTACTAGGGTTTAATTTCATGGTTGAATACAAATATGGGAGAGAGAGTCGAGCTACAAATGCTCTATCTATAAGACTCAATGAGGATTCAAATGCAGAGGTATGAGAATTAACCTCAACTAAAGGGAATTTATCAGCCTTTAGTGTTGTTCAGTCAAGTTGGTGGAAGGATCTACTACAAGCATAAACATATGATGCAAAATTACAGTAGCTTATCAAGAGTAGCCAGCAAGGGGATCTTGACCCCTAAAAATACAAGTTTCAGGGCAACTTGTTATTCTACAAAGGAAGGTTGCATTTGGGTTCTCTAAAGCCCTATCAGGAGCTGGTATTATATCACTACCATGAGAGCCCTATTGGGGGACACACAGGTTTTCAGAAGACACATGCCAGAATTAAAAGGGAAATCTACTGGAATGGGATGCGCAAAGATATAAGAAAATATATAAGAGAGTGTGATGTTTGCCAATGCAAAAAAATAGAGAATTTAAAACCAGCAGGGTTGCTACAACCCTTACCCATACCCAAAGAAGCATCGGTTGATATCACCATGGATTTTATAGAGGGGTTACCAATGTCAAGGGGATACGGTGAAATAATGGTGGTTATTGATAAACTCAGCAAATACAGCCACTTCATACTTCTAGCACATCCATACACAGCAGTGAATATAACACATAAATTCATGGAAAACATATTTAAGTTACATGGCATACCACAAAGCATTGTAAGAGACAAGGATGCAGTATTCACTAGCCTATTTTGGAAGGAAATTTTCCTTCTAAGTGGTACAAAACTACTGATGAGCTCAGCTTACTATCCACAAACTAGCGCCCAAATTGAGGCAATGAACAAGTGGTTAGCATGTTATTTGCGATGTTTTACTAGGATTGACCAAGGGACTGGGCTAGGTGGTTGGTTTGTGGCCGAGTGGTCCTACAACACTTCTGCCCACTCATCAACAGGCCTCGGTCCATTTGAAGTAATATATGGAAAGGCTCCTCCTCAGTTACAACCTTATGAACCAGGATCCACTGTTGTTCAAGCCGTAGAAGATGAGATGAAGAGTAGTGATTTCATTCTCAAACTGGTCCAAGAGAACCTACAAGAAGCCCAGGCCTGTATGAAGCATTTTACGCATAAAAATAGAACAGACAGGGAGTACAAGGTAGGAGATTAGGTTTACTTGAGGTTGAGACCCTATCATCAGATGTCAGTAGCTGTGAGAAGGAATTTGAAGCTCTTGGCCAGGTATTTTGGTCCATTTCGGATCACACAGAAGGTGGGAAAAGTAGCTTATAAACTGGATCTACCCCTAAGCTCAAAGATCTACCCGATCTTCCATGTATCGTGCCTCAAGAAGAAGATTGGGTTTCGTTTTCAACCCAATCCAAGCTTACCCACCTTAATGGAAAATGGGACATTGGCTCCAAAGTTACAAAGGATACTAGCTAAACGAATGAAGAAGGGAATAGGGAAGGAGCTGAAATCTTGGTTCAGTGGGAATGTTCGAATGAAGAAGATGCAAGCTAGGTAGATATGGATGAGCTTTGTCGACAGTGCCCTAAACTTGTGGGTGAGTTCTTTTGAAAGAAAGAGGTTGTGTTGTGAGCCTGATCTGGGACATGTGGCAACTAGTAGGACACGGGATGAGCGACATGTGGCAAACCTCGAGATATAAATAAATGCAAGGGATGAGTGACGCGTGGCCGACTTCAACTCTAGTTTACATCAACTCTAGTTTATTATTAATCATAGTTTGTTTAAATCATCATTTCGGTTACGAACATTTCAATTATGTAATTTAGTTTCATAATAAATCATAGTAGTAATGGGTAGTTAATGAGGGGAGGTTATAGCTATAACCTAGGGAGCTATTATAATTTCTAAACTAGTCGATTTGCCCGCTTCGCTGGACTTTTTTATCTATGTAGAAAATTGATTGATTTTATAAATGTTATAATTTGTTATTTTAATATTTAATTAGTAACATTGTAATTGAAAAAATCTGTTAAAAATGGTTTTTTTCAACCAAAAAGTGATTGAATATTGTTATTGCTAAAAATCGTAGATAATGTAGGTATTTTTTTTAATGAGTTGCTTTTTTTCAGTGATATTAGATCTGACACATTATAAATAAAAATATTGTAATTTTTTTTTCCAGAAATAAACTTATATTTTTTACGTGCTATAATTAGTTATTTCAATGTTTAATTACTAAAATTGCAACATATAAAAATGTGTTAGAAATGAGTTTTTTGCGTGGTATGATTAGTATGCTTGCCCGCGCATTGCGCTAGAGTTTTTTCATGTAGAAAACTAATTTATTTTTTACATGCTGTAATTAGTTGTTTAAATATTTAATTAGTAATATTATAATAGATAAAATATCTAACAAATAATTTTTTTCCCAGCCTAAAAGGAATAGTATAATCGAAATGGGAAGTGGTTTGTATATTTTGTAATTGGAGATAACTTAGGTTAATTTTTAAAAACAAATATGTTAGTTGTCTTTTTCCCTCATTAATATCAGATTATATACATTATAAATAAAACGGAGAGTATTGTAGATAATCGAGGTAAATTTGTAAAAAAAAAAATCGAGTTGATAATGTAGGTCAATGTGTGTACCTTTTGTTTTTTTGAGTTATATTTTTTCTCCAGTAATATCAGATTTAAAATATTAAAAATGGGAAAATTGAAAAAAATATATTAAAAAATAAACTTAAAGAAAAGAGTATAAAATTTAAATTCAAAGCAACTTTTTTTATAAGATTTATTAATCATATTATTATATTAAATGTATTTAAGCATATTGATATAAATTTTTTGTTTTAAAATCGAAGGTCAAATTTTCTCTCTCTCGCTATATATATTTTTAGACGATAATATTTAATAAATATTAGAAATGAAAAATGATCGGAAGTAAAAAAAACACACATGCACGCTAGAAACATGAATGATAAATGTCCAGTGAATAGCATTGAAGGCTGATATGTTTTAGGTATATAGTAATAGTAATAGTAATAGTAATAGTAATAGTGATAGTAATAGTGATATGTATTTAAGGTTCAGTTCGCTTAATGAAAGGGGATGACGTGAATTATTCATAAATATTGTCGTGTGGAAGAGAAGTTCAATTTCCAATATTTGTTTATTTAGCTATGTTTAATTCTTCACATCATATATCCACAACCAGGAAATCCAATAAAACAATCCCATCAAAGTAAAAAAGAACATAACATGTT
>CM063589.1:13373490-13496902 GCA_032356905.1 Salix exigua | reverse complement strand
GTTATAAAAAGGATAAATAATTAACATAGAAGAATATAGACATAGCATCAATATAATTGTTATAAAAAGGATAAATAATTAACATAGAATAACATAGACATAACTTCAATATATAAGGAGAAGAAACAAGAGAGAAATACCTTGCTTGCTTAATATGTGTTCTTCTATTATTCCAAAAAATTTGTGTGTAAGAAATACAAGACAAGTGGTCTATTTATAGGAGAAGGAAATGAACTCAAGGATTATGGAAATCCAAGTGTCCTCAAGAGTAATAAAAATACAATTTAATGGAAATCCAAGTGTTCCTCAAGAGTAATGGACATTCAATAAATATAAATACAATTTAATGGAAATCTAAGTGTTCCAATATGTATTTATAACACTTCCCCTTGAATGACCATGTACTTTAAAATTTAAAGGAGAACTTTATATAGATACTTCAAGATCCATATATGAATACTTCAGGATTCATTAAAACAATGTCAAATTGCCTCATTAAAACCTTGCAAAGGAAAACCCATTGGGAAAAAACCTAAGCGAAGGAAAAAGAGTACAATTTGCATTGATTTCCCCTCAAAAGTACATGTCTTATGACAAATCTTTAAGATGTCGCATTCCAATATTATGGACAAGTTTCTTGAAAGTTGAGGCCGGTAAAGACTTTGTAAATAAGTCTGCTAAATTATCACTTGACCTGATTTGTTTGATATCAATTTCTCCCTTTTGTTGGAGCTCGTGAGTATAAAAGAACTTTGGTGAGATATGTTTTGTTTTGTCTCCTTTAATATAGCCTCCTCTGAGTTGAGTGATACAGGCAGCATTGTCTTCAAACAATATTGTGGGACTATGGTGAATGGTCGACAATCCACATTTTCTTTAATGTGTCGGATAATTGATCTTAGCCATATACATTCTCGACTTGCTTCATGTATCGCGATAATCTCTCGAATGATTTGATGAAGTAGCCACTAATGATTGTTTGACAGATCTCCAAGAAATTGCAAGATCGCCATAGGTAAATAGATAACTTGTTTGTGATCTCCTTTGTGAGGATCGGAGAGATAACTCGTGATCCGCATATCCAATCAATTGTGAATTTTTTCCACAATAAAATAGCCCCATTTTGGTTGTTCCACGAAGATAACGGAATATATGTTTGACTCCATTCCAATGTCTTTTTGTGGGAGTAGAGCTATATCTTGCCAATAAATTTATTGCAAAAGATATATCTGGTTTTGTACAATTTGCAAGATACATAAGTGTTCCAATAGCACTAAGATATGGCACTTCAGGACCAAGAATTTCTTCATCCTCTTCTGGAGGTCGAAAAGAGTCATTTTTGCATCAAGTGACCGAACAACCATAGGTGTACTCAAAGGATGAGCATTGTCCATATAAAAATGCTTTAAGACCTTTTCTATATACATCGATTGATGTACAAATATTCCATTTGAAACATGTTCAATCTGTATACCAAGACAAAATTTTGTCTTTCCGAGATCATTCATCTCAAATTCATTTTTCAAATAGGCTGCAGTTTCTGTGAGCTCTTCAGGAGTACCAATAATATTTAACTCATCAACATATACTGCAATAATAGCAAATCCGGATATTATTTTCTTAATAAAAATGCATGGACAAATCTCGTCATTCTCAAACCCTCTTTTTAAGAGATTCATTAAGATGATTATACCACATTCGACCAGATTGCTTTCACCCATATAAAGATTTTTGTAATTTAATAGAATAAACACTTATGGGTTAATGACAAAAAGCTTTAGGCATTGTAAATCCTTCAGGGATTTTGATATGGATGTCTTTATCTAATGATCCATATAGATATGCTGCGACTACATCCATTAAACGCATATCTAACTTTTCTAAGACCACTAATCCAATTAAAAATCTAAAAGTGATTGTATCCATCACTGGAGAATAAGTTTCCTCATAATCAATATCAGGTCTCTGCGAGAAACCTTGTGCAACAAGTCGTGCCTTATATCGCACAATTTCATTGTTCTCATTGCGTTTTCTAACAAAAACCCACTTATATCCAACGGGTATAATACATTTAGGTGTATGGACTACAGGTCCAAATACTTCATGTTTTGCAAGTGAGTTCAACTCTGTTTGGATTGCTTCTTTCCACATTGGCCAATCATTTCTATGTCGGCATTCTTCAACAGTTTGTGATTCAAATTCATCATCACTTTCGTGATGCTAAAAGCAACCTTAAATGCAAATACATCATCTATGATAATTTTATCTCGCTCCAAAATCTCTCCTGTATGAACATAATTTATGGAGATCTCATTATTTCCGTGTACTGTTCTCTTCAAGAGGTCCCTCTTCAGGA
Source organism: Salix exigua (assembly GCA_032356905.1). Classification (NCBI taxonomy): domain Eukaryota; kingdom Viridiplantae; phylum Streptophyta; class Magnoliopsida; order Malpighiales; family Salicaceae; genus Salix; species Salix exigua. The sequence continues at coordinate 13,494,546 of CM063589.1, read as the reverse complement.
GGCTTAGTATTAAGAGATGATTTGGACACAAGATTTGATGTTTGTTTTATAGATGAGGACTCTCCAAGGGTACCATCATCTACTCGTTGGGGTTTTTGCTTTCTAGGATTTTTGTCTTTGGCTCCAATAGGTCTTCCGCGCTTCAGGCGTGGTATAGATTCATTTGTTGCTATATTGATCTTTTTCTCTTCAGAATTTCAATTCTAAATGGAGCATTTGCAGCAGGAATATGATATTTAACTACCTTTTCACCGCCGTGAAAACATCCGGTAATTGATTTACAATATTTTGTAAATGAATTATCCTTTGAACTTCAAGTTCACATTGATTTACAATATTTTGTAAATGAGATAACTTCGGTTATTCCAAGTAATTTCTTGTCGTGCTTCAGTGCATCGAATTTGTTTTCCTAATGATGGGAAAATGTTCTCATCAAAATGGCGATCTTCAAACGTGCCTTTAAAACATCACCAATCAAAGGTTCAAGATATCTAATAATAGATGGAGAATCAAAACCAATATAAATTCCTATTCTTCTTTGTGGACCCAATTTAGTTCTGTGTGGGGGTGCTACGAGCACATATACCGCACAACCAAAAATTCGTAGATGAAATATATTTGGTGGTATACCATAAACAAGTTGTACAGGAAAATAATTATGGTAAGCACTTGGTATAATTCTAACTAGTGATGCAGCATGTAATATAGCATGTCCCCAGACAGATGTAGGCAATTTTGATTTCATAAGCAATGGTCTTGCAATTAATTGAAGTCGCTTTATAAATGATTCTGCTAGACCATTTTGAGTATGTATATGAGCAACAGGGTGTTCAACATTAATACCAATAGAAGTGCAAAAACTATCGAATGCTTGGGAAGTAAACTCACCAGCATTGTCTAGTCGAATTTTCTTGATAAATAATCAGGAAATTGTGCTCGTAGTCTAGTAATTTGTGTTATTAACCTAGCAAATGCAATATTTCGACTCGAAAGCAAACAAACATGTGACCATTTACTTGATGCATCAATCAATACCATAAAATATCTAAAAGGTCCACATGGTGGATGAATGAGCCCACATATATCTCCTTGAATTCTTTCAAGAAAAGATGGTGATTCTATAAGAACCTTTGATGGAGATGGTTTGGTAATTAATTTACCTTGAGAACATGCATCACATGAATTTTCACTTGGTAAAAGAATCTTCAGGTTCTTTAAAGGATGCCTATGTGTATTCTCAATAATTCGTCTCATCATTATTGATCCTGGATGCCCAAGTCGATCATGCCAAAGCATAAATTGTTTTGGGTCGGAACACTTCTGGTGTATCACAACGTTTGATTCAATAGTTCATGATCGTATAATAAATTCTGGAAGAGAAAGCAGGTAGTTTCTCAAGTACAAGCTTCTGACCTGAAATACATGTAGTAATATAAAGATATTCTTTTTTATCTTCATATGTTGTTTCAATATGATAACCATTAGCACGTATATCCTTAAAACTGAGTAAATTTCTTCTGGACTCAGGTGAATATAATGCATCTTTGATGTTCAATCTTGTGTTATTTGGTAACACAATATTAGCTTTTCCAGAGCCTTTAATCATGTCTGCTGGACCTGATATTGTAGTGACATTAGCTTTGGTTAATGTCAAATACTCAAAGTATTTATTTTCCTTAAGAATTGTGTGCGTTGTTGCACTGTCTGCTAGACATAAATCTCCATCATGAAAAGTCATGTCACTATTCAAAAGATAATCAAAGTTTATTATTAAACTTGAACCAAACTGAAAATGTTTATTGTAAATATAAGAACATAGATATTTTAATACAAATAAAACTGTTAATCATCTATTCCACCACTAAGCATGTTTTCTATCTTATCCGAGTTTTCAAAGAAGTCAGAAACATCAAGATAAGTATTGACATCAATACAAGCATTATGATTTTCAGAATCATCTTTATGAATAAAATTAGTCTCGGCTGTATTTTGTTTCAGAGAGGCTTGATATAAATCTGTAAGATGTTTTGGTGTACGATGTGCACGCTGACCAATGATCATGCATACCACACCTATGACACTTATCTTCTGGTTTATGCAAATTCTTGCCCTTTCCTTGGTTGAGGTCATTGTGTCTCCACTTCTGGTGGTATGGTGGGTTGCTTTTAGAAGGATTATCTCTTCTTTTCCATTGACCTTTTCCATACCTATATCCTTGGTTCTTTCTTGTCTTTTGGACAAAGGTTCCATTCATTTCGGGGAATGGTTTAGAACTGTAGGATGGGATTGATGATTTTTCATCAAAAGCTCATTATTCCGTTCAGCCACAAGAAGATATGAAATTAATTCCTAGTACCTTTTGAAATTATGCTCTCTATATTGTTGCTGCAGGACAATATTTGAGGCATGAAAAGTAGAGAATTTTTTCTCTAATATTTGGTCTTCTGTGATATTTTCACCACACAATTTCAGCTGTGAGGTAATTTTGAAAAGAGCTGAATTATATTCACTAACCGATTTAAAATCTTGCAACCTCAGGTGCAACCAATCATAACGAGCTTGAGGAACTATAGTAAACTTTTGGTGGTCATATCTTTTTTTTAGATTTTGCCACATAACAAGAGGGTCTTTTATTGTGAGATATTTACTTTTCAATCCTTTATGGAGATGGTGACGAATAAATATCATTGCTTTTGCACGATCCTGCAGGGATGTGCTATTTCCTTTTTTGATGGTCTCTCCAAGATTCATGGCTTCCAGATGAATCTTAGTGTCAAGGATCCATGACAAATAATTATTTCCAGAGATATCGAGAGCGGAAAATTCAAGTTTCGTCAGAGTTGATATTATCTTTATCTATGAAAACAAGAAATAAATTATTAAATAAAATCATGAATATAAAAGAAAAGAAAATAAAAACAGTCCTTTAAGATTGTTATTTATTTAGCTATAGAAATACTAGTTCTTCAGGAACTGTTTATAATTTATTAGTTCTTCAGGAACTTATGATACTAGTTCTTCATGAACTATTTTTAATTTATTTAATTCTTCAGGAACTTATAATACTAGTTCTTGAGGAACTATTTTTAATTTATTTAGTTTTTCAGGAACTTATAATATTCGTTCTTCGGGAACTGTAAATCCCTTTCTATGAATAATAGTGAAAGAAAATTTGCCAAAAATAAATTACAATAATGAAAAGCAAATATATTAAAATTGATATAAGATGGTTAGAGATTCGTGCTGATAACGTGTTATAAAAAGGATAAATAATTAACATAGAAGAATATAGACATAGCATCAATATAATTGTTATAAAAGGATAAATAATTAACATAGAAGAACATAGACATAACATCAATATATAAGGAGAAGAAACAAGAGAGAAATACCTTGCTTGCTTAATATGTGCTCTTCTATTATTCCAAAAATTTTGTGTGTAAGAAATACAAGACAAGTGGTCTATTTATAGGAGAAGGAAATGAACTCAAGGATTATGGAAATCCAAGTGTCCCTCAAGAGTAATAAAAATACAATTTAATGAAAATTTAAGTGTTCATTCAATAAATATAAATACAATTTAATGAAAATCTAAGTTTTCTAATATGTATTTATAATGCATGTGTCTTTGTTTTCTCTCGCTTCGTGTCTTACCCAAGTTTCAAGAGAAATGGCGATAGCTTGTTTCTCTTGATCTATATGCCAGACCTCGATTCCTCTTTCAATCTCGCCCAAATCACATCTTCACCAACTAATACCCAAACCCAGCCAAAACCACGTAACAAATTGTTCTTATTCCTATCAATCTCCCTCTCTTCCCTTTTGTTGCTTTTCTCATTTCTCCACCTCCAAGCAGAATCCTTATAGGTCTTCGAGGAAAGGGAGAGAGAAGTGAACAAAAACCACCCAACGGCAGTGGGCAGAAGCTTTGTAGTTGACAGGAGCTTTTGATGTTGTTCTTCAATTAGGTACATGATTTTGATGAAGGTATTTGGGGCTTTTTTTGAATTGCTTCTATTGTTCATCATTTGTTCATTGTTGCTGTGAGAACTCAGCGAGCTATTTGTACCTTTTGGCTTTGCATTGAAAATGTGTAGGAATAGCTTCTCAGTTGAAGAGAAGAAAAGGCATTTTGCCTATTCTCCCATTGAAGAGCAAAAATTGAATACAAATAACTAAAAATTCAAAAATGTGGCTTTACATACCCGGATACATCCCCCGTTGAACTTGCTCTCACCGCTCTCTTTCTCTTTCATTTCATTTCACGTTGGTTTACGGCCTCCTATTGTTGACCGCCAAAAACGACGTCTTCCCCTTCATAATGAAACAATATATCCCTCGAGTCTTAACAGCTACACTTATGGGATGACAATTTCACTCAACGGATACCGATCTGAATCAATCTAAATGAATATAATTTATTTTTATTTGTTAAAGACTTAGAGTCGAGAAGTGAAAAAAGTTCGGCCAGGAAAGAACATGGATATTGCCATGCTCTCGACTCGAAATCTTGTTCCAATTTCGAGCTCGACCGGCATGATCTTAAAGTTTAAGAAAATTACATTTATATCCACCTATATATTTGAAGAAAAACTAGGGATTCTCACTTTCTTCTCCAGCCGAATCTTCCCTTTTCTTTCTCTATCCCTCCTGCTCCCTTCAGTCTACTTCAATCTCCAGCTAGCAGCAGACCGGTCGGCCGCAAGCAAGCATGGCTGCACCTAAGGTTGGTCTATTCTGGCTTCTCACTTATTTACTTTTTTTGTTTAATTATTCATATTTCTAGGTTCCGCCACCAGCCGCGAAACCAAATTGTCTAAATGTGGTATAATATGTTAGGTATCAGTATCATTAACCCAGTTCTATAAGAAATAACACTAATCCAGTGGCAGGGAGTTCCAGTGAAAACTATTTTTACTCTTGGGTTTATAACCAAATTGTTGAAGAAAGACTTGAAATTAAAGATGAAAAGAAAATAGCAAAGAAAATGATTACAGATGAAGCCTAGTAGTCGTCCTGCAGTGAACAGAGTTGTGGAGATGCTTGGAGAAACTGCAAGTTTACCACTTCCTCCTAATCCTGTTCTTTTTCCAGAAGAAACACCTTCACAGAACCCAGATGAAATATGGTCATCTTCCATGTTATCTGACTATAATAAAACAAGTAGTTTAATTGTAAACTCTTGTGGAATTAAGAAATCGTAGTGTCTCTTCTTAACCTGCTTAGGAATTCCCTGAAATAAATTGGGAGGCAGCTAGCTAGATCAGTTGTCGTGATCAACTTTGATGCATGCACTCACTTTTCTCGGTGAAGATTTCCACTGAAGTTGGTAGCTCCAGCAATGTTCCTTTCTGGTCAGTGAAAGATGGATCAAGCCAGGATAACCAAGTTGTTCTGGCTGGTTTTATGAAAGGAATTTTTATGGCTGCATCATGTCTCCTTGCGTCTTGGTACTGATCATCAAAACCAACTCCCTAGCTTCCAGAGACCCAACTTTTTGAGCTCCAATGCCTTCCAAATGATCTTTTATTGAAAAGATGTAGGCTGATTTGGCTTAATTAGATCAATTTTATATACTTTACTCCATTTTGGCAGTATATTCGAAACTTGGTCTATTTGATCTATAAGCGTGTAAGTTGTGGATTTCTTGCTTTCATCTCGATAGAAATTGAATCTTACTATCACTTCTGTTCAAACTAAACTTTCAAAGCTCCTGTTGTATTGATTCATAAATGCTACAAGAATTCTTAATTTCTGCATAAATTAATCAGATTATGCATTAGTCTGGGTTATAGTATAGAATTTAGTTGAGATGATTTCAGCTCGACCATATGTTATGCCATGCCTTCTATGGATAAAACAAAGAAAAAAGAAAGTCTCATCGGCTTCCCTCATATCTTTCAGCTCATGTTTAATTTTAATTAAAGCACCCATGTTAGTTTTTGCCTATCATTAAACAGATTTGGAGTTCTCAATGAAATTGTGGGTCAAATAAGTAAAAAGAATTGCATTTTTTTTTCTCGTAAAAAATGTTATTTCTATTTGTTAGAAAATAATCATTTTAGACCAAAAAGATTTAGTTCCTGTGTATACATTTCTTTTTCTTCTGCTATAACTTTTTTTTTTCAATGTTCAGCAGGGTTGTTAATGAAAAGTGTTCACTGCATTATAGCTATTGACTAAGTTCTTATGTTGCCATGAGTGTAAGGTGGCCAAGGCTTCTAACACCATCACAACTCTCTCAAATTTTGAGGAGCCAGAAAAATCCATTAACAGCGTTGCAGATTTTCAAGGATGCAAAAGATAAATACCCCAGCTACCACCACAATGGTCCCGTGTATGCCACCATGCTTGGCATCCTTGGAAACTCAAATCGAATTGCTGAGATGAAAGAGGTTATTGATCAGATGCGCGAGGATTCCTGTCAGTGCAAAGATTCAGTCTTTGTTACTGCAATCAAGACCTATGCGAATGCTGGCCAAATAAGTGAAGCTGTCTCACTCTTCAAGAATATTCCAAAATTCAACTGTGTAAATTGGACTGAATCTTTCAATACCCTTTTGCAAATATTGGTGAAGGAATCAAAGCTTGAAACAGCTCACCGTATTTTCTTGGAGAACTCATGTGGGTGGGAAGTGAAGTCTCGCATCCGTGCCTTAAACCTGCTATTGGATATTCTATGTCAACGTAACCGCTCTGACCTTGCATTGCAAGTCTTCCAAGAGATGGATTATCAGGGTTGCTATCCAAATAGGGATAGTTATCGAATTCTTATGAGGGGATTGTGTGAAGATGGAAGGCTAAACGAGGCCACACATTTGTTATACTCAATGTTTTGGAGGATCTCTCAAAAGGGAAGTGGAGAGGATATTGTAGTATATAGAACCCTTTTGGATGCTTTATGTGATAATGGGCAGGTTGAAGAAGCCTTGGAAATCCTTGGTAAGATCTTGAGGAAGGGGCTGAAGGCACCAAAGCGAAACCGCCACCGTCTTGATCTTAGCCAGTGTGATAATTGTGAAGATATAGAAGCCAAAAAGCTTTTGATTAATGACGCTCTAATCAGAGGTGGAGTTCCCAGTTTGGCTAGTTATACAGCGATGGCTGTTGATCTTTACCATGAAGGCAAGACTGGTCAGGCTGATAAAGTGCTAGATGAAACTCAAGAGAGAGGCTATAGGCCATCACTTAGGACTTATGAAGCGAAGATCACCGCGTTGTGTAGAGAAGGTAGAGGTGGTGAAGCCATTAGTGTAATCGAAAGGGAGATGGTAGAGAAAAACAGTGTTCCAAATGTAAGATTGTATAATGTCTTAATGAAAGGCTTATGTGATGCAGGGAATTCAGCAATCGCTGCTGGTTATTTGAAAAGGATGGCTAAGCAGGTGGGTTGTGTTGCCAATCAGGAAACTTACGGCATTTTAGTGGATGGGCTGTGTCGAGACAGTAGATTTGTTGAAGCCAGTAAGGTTTTGGAAGAGATGTTAATTAAATCATATTGGCCACCAGCTGATACCTACAATATCCTTATAAGGGGTCTTTCCTCCATGGGCAGGCAATATGAAGCTGTTATGTGGTTAGAGGAGATGGTCAGCCAGGATAAGCTACCTGAACTTCATGTGTGGAGCTCCTTGGTAACTTCTGTTTGTAGTAATATGGTTGCTGTAGATGCTAGCTGTGAGACATTTAATCAGCTTAGCAGTTGTTCGTAGCGCATGTAAGACCAACCGGTATTTACATGAACTTTGTTGTTCTGTTAGATGTCCACGCTGATATTCTCCTTCTCTCTTGACAAATTAGAGTTCGAGTACTGATGCTGGAGGTTTTAAGGGAAATTATTTGTCCTTTGTTATTGTTTTAATTTAGTTTAGAAAATTAATTACTATATGTAATAATAATTTTATTTTTCTATTTAGTTTAGAAATCTCTTTAGGGTTTTTCTTCTTTTAAGATAGACTTGGAATTAGTATAACTAGATACTTGACTCGCAATTCACCATAGATAATATTAAAAAAAGAAATATATTTATATATATATAGGCTTTTTCAATATGTTTTTATAGTTAAAAAAAATTAAGTAAAAATAAAAAAGTTCATATATACATGTAATCAAATAAATTAAGAATTATATGTTAATAAATGAAAAAAAGACACATAAACTATAACTAAAAATAAAATTAGAAAAATTAGGAGACATGTATAAATCAAGATATTTAATCTTATAAGATCAAATATATGTTCGGTTTTGTTTGTTAAATTTATTTATTAAAATATTCTTTTTATTCAATTCAAATATAATAGAAATAAAAACACAAAATTAATTGATTAAATAAAATGAAAGGAAAAAAAAGATTATTCAAGGATCACATATTGAAAATATATATTTTTTATTTTCAAAAATAAAGTTTATCTATATAAGAGATAAACAAGAAATATAAATGAATTAGAAAAACTCTTCAAATTTTAAATGCATAACAAAAAACAACTCATTTAAAAGAGGAAAAAACATATATATTTTTTGGATTCTTGAATTAAAAGTATTTTTCATAAAATAATTTTTGGAGAGCCGAAATTGGGTTATGGCATCTTTTAACTTTGTTTTAACTATATGGTTTGGTAATGGATTAAATGTGTAATGATGATTCCAATCATCATGATTGATTTTTGATGTGCAAGAATACAAATACCGTGTTTAAGAAAAATGAGTGAACTTTTTTATGGGTTGTTATGGCAGTCATGAATGTGTGTTTGTGTGTGAACTTTTATTTGTGTTTTTAATATTGAACCGAGGGAGACATGAAAAAATGATGAATATTGTTAGAAATGGTCAAATTGTTAATTTACTTAATTTTTGGAGAAACAATCTTTATTATTTGATTTATTTGTGTTGTAAATTATGTTAAGATGCTAAGTATAAGATATTTTAAATTCAATGTCACTATGTGGTTGATAAAATGTCAAATATGAGATTCATTGATAAAAAAAAATTATTATTTGAACATTGAAATTTATTGATGAAAAAATAAATATTTTAGACATTGAAATTCATTCATGAAAAAATAATTCATTTAGAAATTTGAATTCATTGATAGAAATGTAAGTTATTTAAACAAGGGATATATGTGTATGAGAGATGAATTGAGTTCTGGAAAACAAATAGAAAATTCTATGTTAAATTCCTAAATTAATAAGGTAATTATTAGCTATTGGGTTGTGATGTATTAAATATGAAATTGAGAATTAGAAATATAAAAGTCTTAAGTGAGAAATTAACTTGATAAATGACCATCGACTTATAGATTGTAGTATTAATTGATGTTTGAAACATAATTAGATATAAATTGGAATGTTGAAATGAATAAAAATATTTATGGTTGGGTTTATGATTAGTGGTGTTGACATTTATAAATGGATTAACTATGTGATAATCTAATCAGTTATTGAATATATACCATAAGGTTGTGTAGGAAACATAAACAGAAGCGGATATACTATAGCAAAAAAATGTGCACAAAGAGTTTAAGGTAAGGGTCACCATCTTGTATTTTTAATTATTTAAATTCTTGCAATGTTAGAATACAATAAAAATTTATGTATTATAGAGTATCATAAGAAATATTGCTATATGAATGCCACTTATGGGCATGAGAAATATTGTTGTGTAAATATTGCCTTGTTGCTTATGGTAGAACAAATATTGTTATATTAATATGCTTATAAGGCTTGAAATGTGTGTGTGTGTGTATGAATCTTGATTAAACATAACAATGAAGATCCTCTTTTTTTTTGAATGGTTAATCCAGACCCGCTGGGGCCTGACTAACAATGGAGATCCTTGTGTTAATTAAAATTGATTGTTAAGATGTTTAATTGACTATCTATTATGAGTGAAGTTAATGATATCAATGCAATTAATTGTCAAGAAATAGTTATCTTGAGTGGAGCTAGTGGTGGTAATATAGGTAAATTCCAATATATTTAATTAACTAGCTAGTTTGAGTAGAGCTAGTAATGCCAATAGAATTGATTATTAGAATATTATTGACTAGGTATCCAAAGTATAGTTAATGATGTCAATATAATTAAAAGCTATAATATTTAATTGATTAACCTGCCCAGAATGGAGTTAGTGACATCCATGCAATTAATTTATCGAGTTATTAATGAATTATTACACAGAGTCAATTGGTTAACTAATAAAGTAAAATTGTGTATTTTTATTGAAGTGTTAATTGCATATTAACAAAATCAAAATAACAGTGTAATATTTTGTTATACAAATACTAAATGGTATTTTTGATTAGTGTTGTAATGATATAGGTTCAATATAGTTTGACCATAATTTTGTTTGGAATATTTGTTGATTGTTGATGTTGGCACTTAGGATTGTTTAATTTTGGAGGAGACTCTGCCAGAATAGTAGTATGATATTAAACAACTAAAATACAAATAGCATGAAATCATGAATGATGAATAAGAAGAGAAAATAACGATATTTTAGGGCGGGGGTTGTTACATGAAACTACTCCTCTAATGATGATTTTAAAAATTTATGACAAGTTTTATATAGGAAATGAAAGGGAAAAATTTAAATAGAGTTTTTGTATATAAAACCTTCATCAAAATTCTATTAAATTTTTTAAAAAATCATTCAAAAATAATAAGTTGAGATAAAATGCAAGTCTTAAATCTTTTTGAAAATGAGGAAAAATAATGCGAGGAATAATATAATGATTTAGGTGCAAAGAAAATGAAATATGGTAATGATTTGTACAAACCATGAGACATTGAACCAACCAAATAATTGCATGAAAGCTAATATGACAAATTATGTAACATTAATGTGTATCTGAAATAAATTATAGGTGGGAAGTCAAAATGGTACATAATAAGTTAGAATAACCTAAGTGTTTATTAGAATACATTAGTAGTCCAAGAAGTAAAAAAGACATAAACATAGGGAAATGAATAGTTACATAAACTAAGTGTATTGTTAATTGAAACATTAGTGTGAATTAAATATGATAATGAGATATATACAATCGAACACATTAAATGTGTTTGAGGTAACAAATCATAGTTTTAATGAAATGTGTTATGAACAAGAGCTACTATGATGTAACTATGATAGTTAAATGAGTACAATGGTGAAATACAAATTCATCAAAGATTGATGGAAATGTATTGAATCAAAATCTATCATAAACTACTGTATTTACAACAAGCTATTGAAATTGATTTTGCTTCTATCATTAATAATTATTGATATCCTTAATGATGTAATTATCCACAATGAGTTTTGTTATTTTTTTATATTTTATAGATATTTTCCTTAAGAGATCACAACCAAGGTTGTTCAACTCATTAGTTGACTTGTAAAATCATACGATTATACGAGTCAACATGCATATACCTCCAAAATCAAGTTAAAACTCAAAAACTAATAAAATCTTGAGTTAACTATACGATTTTACAAGCAACATGCACATACCTTCCAAAATCAGGTTAAAACTCAAAAACCAGTAAAATCATGAGTTAACTCAGTAAAACCAGTCAAACTTGTTAAATCATAAAACTCGTACCGAGTTTATGGTTTACACCAAGTTTACTCCCTTTTTATCTGGGCTTAGAGATGCAAAAACAAAGAGAAAGGGGGCAAAGTCACTCTTCATTTACATCATACAATTACAAAACTATATTCATTCAAGATAGTGAAAAAACACGTTGATGTCAGGATCGTAATCGAGTTTGCTCAACAATTTGAGTTTAGTAGAAATCTCTTTAACTAACAGCAAAATTTGTTGCCTTGGATTGTGTTTGTTAATGTGATAGAAAAATTGATGTTAATTAATACATTTATTTACAAAGGAAGTAATTAACAAAATAGGAAGAAGATTTATGTCGGTTTTTAGGAGTGTCCTTGTTGGTTCCAATGGCATCAATGAGACGAAAAAAGTCGGCGATGATCGTGTTGATTTAGAAAATACTAGCGATCACTGCTTGCAATAGGCGTCTAGAAGTGGAAGAACTAGTGGAAGGTCTCTAGCCATTTTGAAAATCGTGGAAAGTTCTTGAATGAGGTTCCAAAGAGGTTTTAAGAGAGTGGAATGTTAAAGAGAAAGAAATCAAACCTTTGCTTGAAAAGGATGAAGAGAAACCCAAAGGAAATGAGAAAGGAAGTGTCAAAGAGAAGTAGAGAACACCTTATATTTAAAAAATAACAATATAATAAATTATTGTTTTCATTTTATTTATTTACCTTAATCAATCAACCAAGGATCAAATAAATTATCTCGGAACAAATTCTCATTTTTAGAATTTTCTAGATAAAAAAACACGAATGAAAAGTCAGGGTAATGATAAAATTATAATCTCATACCTCTAGATTCTCTCTCTCTCTCTCTTTGTAATTGATGTTTGGTATTGAATCTTAACCTTCTTTTGTTAAAAAATATTTTAAATTATTTTTTGATGTTTTGTTTATTTGATTTTGAAAAAGCTTTGTTAAATGATGGGATTTTTAAGGAGATAAATGTCCAAAGCTACAAAAGTTTGCAATTCGAACTCTAAGCTTGACTTCTAGTTCATCTAGATGTGAATGTTAACTGGAGTGGATTTGAGAAGATAAGTTTTGTTTTAAGAAATTTATTTTATAATAATTGATAAGAATCTTATATGTTATCAATTTCTTTTATAGGTTTATACGAAACGAAGAAATCGTCTGTAACATAAAAAATGAATGACTTGGTATTTATGATGTGTACAGTTTGAAATTGAATGATAACCAAGTCAAAAAGCAAGTTAATGATTTAAGCTGTTCTAAATCATGTATGAACATTAACTGGTGAAGTTTTATGGATATAATTGTCTTGTATTCTATAAATATTCTACTTATAATTTTAAGATTTTACAATTCAAATTTATATTACATTTTTGTTTCGTGTCAAAACAACAATTTTGACAACCTTATCACAACTCCTTATAAAGCATTATTTATCTACTTAGTTTATATATATATATATATATATATATATATTGAATGAGTTTTGGTAGTGTTTGATAGACTTATGTAAATAAATTGGATAATGATGTATTCATCTTAAAAAGTATAATTAAAGATTGTGTATCAATAAACATTGGAGTAAAATTATTAGATTTTGAATTTAAAGTAGTTTTTATGGTTGTGTACGTGTCTATACACACACACACTCCCTAAATTTCACGTACAAGATTAGTAAAAAACTAACAATTGTACTACAAGTTTAAGGTGTTACAAAATCTTTCAGAACATCAATTTTTTTTTTTTTGCCATCAAGAATGATAAAAAAAACCTTAATATCATGAACTATTTCTTAAGAAAAACAGTTCATTGAACTCAAATAAAATAAAAAAAAGTTCAAAAACAAATCTCAATTTCACTCAAAAGTTTAAAATAAATTCCAATAATATAGCCATTTTTAATTACTGAACATCACCCCTCTTTTCTCGTTATTTCTTATTTTCTACTAGCCATTTTAATAAATTTCCCCTTACTTCTTACATGCCTTTGATGCTATCGTTTTCTCTTAAATGATAATATTTCTTAAGAATCAATTCACTTGCCGACAGCAACGTGGAAACATGATGAGGGTCGATTCTGAACACGTTTAAACTACGGAGGCCAAAAGGTAGCATATCTGAAACTATGAGATTGGACTTTAGTTTACCATAAGAGGCTTCACAAAATGGGCCTAGCCCCGCCACTCGAGCCCAATTCTCACTGCCTTTAAAACCCCCCTCTCCCTCTCTTTGCAAACCCTAGAGGTTATTGTGTTGCAGCAGCGCAGCCAGAGATTTGAAGCAACCTATCCCAGATCTTATTTTCACAAGGTGAACACACTTCTCTTCTTGAACTCTACTTCTTCATAGATTTCTGGATTCAATCGCTCTAGTTTTTCTTTTTGTGTTTAAATCGTTAACTGCTGAAACCTTGTCTGCTGATTTCTTATATTTTCTTTTTATGGTTAGGGAAAGATGTCCGTTAGCGAGCTTGCTTGCACTTACGCTGCTCTTATTCTCTACGATGACAACATCGCCATCACTGTATCCTCCAAAACCTAGTTAATTTGTACTATCGCTGCTCTGTTTCACAATTATTTCCTTCATATGCTATATTATTATAGATTCCTTTCTAATGTTTTTATTTCCTCTGTTGTAACATATTAGAATTATTTTAGGATTTCCAGCGGATTTGTGTATTTTCTCGGATTCTTTAACTAATGTTTTAGGCAGAGAAGATTGCAGAATTGGTTAAAGCAGCCAATGTGCAAATCGAATCTTTCTGGCCAAGCTTGTTTGCTAAGCTTCTAGAGAAGCGCAACATTGAGGATCTCATCTTGAATGTTGGCGCTGGTGGCGGTGCTGCTGTTGCTGTTGCTGCCCCAGATGCTGGTGCTGCTACTTATGCTGCTCCTGCTGTTGAGGAGAAGAAGAAGGTAAGAAGAAAGGGACATGTCGTATCTGTTGTTGAGTTGGGGGTGGCTGTTTTCAGCTCTTGAGTTCTCTGACTGGTAATTTGTTGGTTGAATTTTGCAGGAAGAGGTTAAGGAGGAAAGTGAGGATGAAGACATGGGATTCGGCTTGTTTGATTAGAATCTCCCTGCAGAATGCCTGGGTCCTCTGGTGCTTTTAGTAGTTAAAAGATTAGTTACCTTTTTTGGATTGATATTCAGCTGTCATTATAATTACTTTTATTTGTGAGTGTTAAGACTTCTTGAGAATCCATGATATTTATCTTCATGACTGGGGGCTTCTAGATATAATGGAAGTATTTCAGTTTACTTTTGTTTTTATCATGGTTGCTGGATTCTGATCTGATGCTTCACTGTCTTAGTAGTTTTTATTTAGTTTGTTGTGCGTTTAAATTTAAGTATAATCTAAATTGTTTACCTAGGTTGGCTCAGCCGTATATAGATTTTTTTCAGAAATTCTGTTCAAATTTTGGTTAGAATGTTTTGGTTTTGTTTTGCATCTCTTAATTCGATTATGAGATTGATTTTTTTTATAAGTAGTTTGTCATATTTGTATATATTAATTAAAATTTCATAGCAATGAAATTATAATGATATTATTGTAATGTTATACATGTTTGTAATTTTGTTTAAAAAATTATTTTATTATTTTTTTAGATTATTATTCTAAATTTTATTATTCAAAAATTTATTTATTATGAATTGAATTTTATAATTTGATTTGATTTGTTTTATTTAAAGTTATTATTGTTTTATAATTTATAACGTGGGTTATGTATTTAAAAGGTTAACTGGCATATGTTGTTTTATTATTTTTTAAGATGTTGAACGAGTTATATAGGTCCAACTTAGTTTTTTACTTATTTTTAAATTAAAATAATTAATTATATAAATATAAAAAAAATAGGATTTCAAAACACTTTGAAATTAAAATATTTTGTTACAAGCAACAATTAAAATAAAATCGATAAACTTTGTTCTTCTATCTACCTTTCACGCGCACTTTCTTTTCTAATGAAGAGTTTTCTTTACTTTCGTCAATGATTTGTTCTTTCCAAGCCATTTATCTATTCTATCTGGCTAGCTGTTAAATATATTTTCAAGAAAGAATAGGGAGAAATGTCAAGATGTTGCTTCTGATGTTGAAAATAAGAAGCATGAGTTGCATACAAGATGGTGTAAATATAAATATAAATATAAATATGGAGGCTTAGCAAGAAGACAATATGATGGCTGAAAGTCAGAATTTATTAATTCAGAATTAATACAGTAAAAGCTCATGTTCAAGTTACCAAAAAGAATACTTGTTTAACCTGCTCTCCATGATTATAATACTAGATTATGGATGCATGACCTTCAAAGTCAAAGAATTCATTGCATCCACTGTTGCATGTAGAAAATCTCATGTTTAGAGTACTTGACATTAGAGAGTATTATTCCACTATATTTTCCCGCACATCATTTAGACTTCAAAAGAGAGAAACAAGACTTTTGATTGGAACAAATCTTGCATGTTTTCTATGCTATGCTAATTTATGTGCCATTGTGTTTCTTATTTTAAGTTCTCTTTTTGGTAGCTTCATGTGTTTTTGCTCGAATCCGGAGTTTAGGTTTATAAGAGTATTCTTTGAAACTCAATAACTCCACATGTCCCTAATGAAAGAAGATATTATGATGAAATTGTCGTTTGCAATCAAGCTCGGATGGTAGATAAAAACCAAAAGGGGAAGTTAACAAAAGAGATTTTGCGTAGAAAGAAAAGACGCAAAAAAAAGAGAAAAAACATAGTGAAAAAGGGGAAGCAGTTTAATCACAAAAGAGACAAATCTCACGTCAGAAAACTCCAATAATTTTTCTTAAACACCCCCGGCATCTCCGACTCTTTTTTTTTTTCTTCTTTCTTGGTGAGTCGACTATCTTCTCTCTCTAGAACCAGAGGAGTCTGTCTTTCTCTCCCTCTCGGTTCAGCGACTACGACTACCAACTCCAGCCACTTCGCTCCACTTCATCATCACCAGACTCTCCACTACCTCTCCCGTAACAAAGCCATCATCTCAGGCAAAGGCAAAGGCAACGTCCACTGTCTCAGCAAACTCGAACCGTCATTTTTCAGGAGCCATTCTGTCCATAATAACCACCTTGACCTCCTCTACCCAATGATATTAATAGGTATGTCGTTCATTACACTCGAAAAATATGCCATCTAATGTTTATCTTCTTCTTGCATTCTCTAGGAGTGAAATTAATTCACTCCCCGTAGGGCCAGTCAGGTCGGGCTTGTGCTATGCCTAAACAAAAAAACTGGTCTTACCCATTCTGACTACGAGCCCAGTCAGAGTTTACTTGGAATGGAGCCTAGTATTAGGTTAGGTGGACGCAACCTAGTCCATGTAGGGGGATGGCAGCCCACCAAATAAAAAAAGAAAAAAAAGAAAAAAATATAAAATTTGTATAAAAATATTTTTATTATAAACAAAAAAAATATTGTTTTCTTGTATACGGCTAATACACTGGCATATTTTAAAAAAAATTCTTTTCTTTCAAAAAAAAAATATTATCTTGGAGTTTGAAGAGAAAATGTGTTTTAGCATGGATTTCGCAAAGAAAAATCATTTCTTGCATTTGAGATTTTACAACATGTTTGTAAAAATCCAAAGGGTATTGACCAATATATCAAAAAATATTAAAATCTTATTTTTGGGAATTTATTATTCACAGTCGGTACTCGAATAAATAAATTCTAAGGGGTCAGTATCCAAAATATTCGGCGGGGATAGTATGCTATTATTCACTTTCGGTGTTTGGATAAATAAATCCTAAGGTTCCAAAATATTCGGCGGGGATAGTATGCTATTATTCACTATCGGTGTTTGGATAAATAAATCCTAAGGGTCAATATCTAAAATTTTCAGCAAGAATGATATGCTATTATTCACTGTCGGTGTTTAAATAAATAAATCATAAGGGGTTAATATCCAAAATATTTGACGGGGATGATACGTTATTATTCACTGTCAATGTTTGGATAAATAAATTCTATGGGGTTAATATCCAATATATTTGGTGGGGTAATACACCATCATCATTTGACAAACATATTCTTTAAAAGATCAAAACCATACCAATCATAAATAAATCAAAACGTCAAGCAGTCCCTTACTTTAGAATCTCTGAAAGACCAGTTTTAGGTTTTCTAGTGACCATAATACTAGGTGGCGACTCCCTTTTCCATGAAAATAAAGATTAGACCCCCACATTGAATCCCCCGCTCACGTGGAGGGTCACCACGATGTCGTGCTCTCACGATGGGGTGCGAAACATGCTATAGGTGAAGAACATATAAAAGTTGTGTTTAGAATCTGGAGATATTTAAAGACTATTCTAGGTAAAGGATTTTTGTTTGCAAAAGACTATTTTTGATATTAAAGATATAAAGATGCAAATTAGGCCAAAGATCGATTTGACAAGAAATCTACTTTTAGATACTTTTGATTTGTAGGAGGAAACTTGGAGGGGAAATAAATCAAATATAGTAGATCAATCAAGCGTGGAGGCAGAATTTCAAGCTAGGTCACATGGGTTATGTTAATTATAATGGATAAAATATGCATTAGAAGAATTAAGAGTAAAAAACTTGAAACTTACTGATACTGTGATAACAAGAGATTGCATATAATCGAACATGATAATACCAAGCATGCAGAAGTTGACATTCATTTCAGATCATCTTGATAAAGCTGTTAAATGCTTTCCATTTGTTAAATAAGAGGATCGTTGACAGATGTCCTCACAAAGGTCGTATCAAGAAAGGTTTTCAATAGTTAAACAAGTTGGATATATATATATAACAGTCTCCTTTATTATATCCATATAATCATCCAATTATCTCCATGCATGAATCTCAATTGTCTCCTTAATTCTCTTCATGCATGATTCTCATATATTTTCTCCCAAATACATGTTTTGTATGTTGTACGTAGTGTAATCAAGAGGAGATTTGACAGGAACACAACAAATATCAAAATAATACTACAATGTGTTTAGGCAAACTGGAAGAATGAATTACTTTATTGAATGAAAGGTTGGCTATTATATAGCCTTACACTAATAATTGAAAGCCAACAAAACAACCCACTATCTACAATAGAAAGTGGTAACGTGTACAAGGAAACAGTCTAGCAAAGAAAAAGTCTTCATGCATAGGAGGAACTTATTAGCAACATAAATCAGTCTTATCGATATTAATAAGATTAACATAATGAGTGCAATATTTGTCTTTTAGACTTATTACTATGTGTTTTACTTATTATTTTTAAACCCTTAAAATCTATAATAAAAAGTCCAAATCTTTGGTTACCACATTGAACTTTAAAGAGCACACCATATATTGAATTGACCTTTTTTTTTTATCTTTCATCTAACTTTAATTTACGTAGTGAAAGTTCAGGTTTTCTGTTACCATGCAGAATAATAACTAGTTGTGTATGATTGAAAGCAACACATTGAGTATAATAGCAAGCAAATATGATATCATTATTATTTGTGCTATGTTTTCTGTGCATAGTTTTAAAAGAGGAAGCTGAGAATGTTTTCTTGCCCTAGGCTTGCTTAAACATCACAACTCTTTTAATTGCAAAAACACCTTTTCTTAAAGAATAGATAAATTTTTCTTTGATTCTTCTGCGACTTAAAACACAAAGTGTGTGATTTTTCAGGATGCACTTGGCATTACAATATGTACTTGAAACTGTTTAAAGAAGAAATGAATAAAATAGAGGATAGATAGAGGATAATGAATGCCAAAAATTGATTTGAACAGTAGATGTTTTTACTGTTCACAAAGCTTTGATAAATTGCAGAATTGAATTACTTGAATTGAAATGCCACCATACAATTTATAGAACATAAATAAATGTAACGACCTATTCTTCCGCCATGATATGGACTCCATGATCATGTAATAAGCTGCCACTAACAACACGAAATAAGCTGCATTACTACACGTAATGAGCTTCACTACTAACACATAATTAACAACTTCCTAAAGACTAGGACATACATCTGACTTGACTTAATTAAAAAACAATGAGTGAAACAAACATAATTAATGTAAACATTGCAGGACTAAAATAATTAAACAAAATTCCTCCATATTTTAGGAGCTGCAAACACCAAGTTTATGCCTTAGAAATTCAAACTTGTTTGCTGGCAAAGGTTTTGTGAAAATGTCCGCAAGTTGTTCTTCAGATTTGCAGTAAATGAGACTGATTTCACCTTCCTTCTTCACTTCTTTCAAAAAGAAATATTTGATCTTGTAATGCTTGGTCCTCCCATAAAAGACTGGATTGCACAAAATTGCAATTGCTGCTTGATTATCCATAAACACTTCTACTTGACTCAATTGCTTCCAATTTAAATAGCAACAACAAATTCAGGCTCAACAATTGACTATGCCATAGTCTGCTACTTCTTTGAACTCCATGAAAAAACTCTTGATCCTAAGCTGAAACAATAACCAGAGGTACTCTTCATGTCATCCACTGAACCTCCCCAATTGCTGTCAGAAAATCCTAGTAGTTTGGAATTTTGACATCTCGTAAACTTTATACCAAAGGCAGCAGTTCCTTTGATATATCTAATTATTCTCGCTAGCATAATGCATGAACCGAGAGAGAATACTGACAACAAAAATTATATCAGGTCTAGTTGCCGGTGTAGTTGTCGTTAAATACATTAGACAACCAACCATGCTTCTAAAATATCCTTTATCAACTTTGTCTGCACCATCATTTTTGCTTAGACTGTCCTTTGAATTCATTAGAGTAGCCATAGCCTTGCAATCTTCCATGAGAAACTTATTGAGTATCTCCTTGGCATATTTCCTTTGACATATAAAAACTTCACTTTCTTCTTGCTTGATTTCCATTCCCAGAAAATATGACATCAATCCAAGGTCTGTCATTTTGAAAATTTCCATCATCTCCCCTTTGAATTCGTCAATTAGCTTAATGTTGCTTCCTGTGATTATAACATCATCAACATAAAGGGAAACAATAAGCAAGTCATTTTCTTTATGTTTCACATAAAGAGTGACTTAGGAAAGGCTCTTCAGAATCGCCAGCCTTGACAGATGTTCATCAATTTTGTTGTACCATGCTCTAGGTGCTTGTTTCAAGCCATATAGAGTCTTTTTTAGTAAATAAACCTTCTCTTCTTCACCTTGTTCTGCAAATCCATTAGGTTGACCCACATAAATTTCCTCCTGCAAGCTGCCATTAAGAAAAGCAGATTTTACATCCAATTGAAAATCCTTCCATCCATTTTGGGCTTCCAAAGCTAATACAAGTCTGATGGTGTCAAGCCTAGAAACAAGGGAAAATATATCTGAATAATCAACTCCAAAAATTTGTGCGTAGCCCTTGACGACAAGTCTGACTTTGTATTTGTTGATTGATCCATCTGCGTTCAGCTTTGTCCTGAACACCCATTTCACTCCAATCACCTTTCGGTTTTGTGGCTTGTCAACCAGCTCCCATGTTTTGTTCTTCTTTATCATTGGCAGCTTCTCTTCCAATGCCTTCTGCCACTTTTCATTTTTAACAACCTCTAGGTAATCAGCAGGCTCACAAATAGCTACGTTACATCTTTGATGGATGTCTTGGATTAGTCTTGTTCCATGAATGTGCAAGTCATCTTCCAAATCTGCCTGACATGGTTCTACCTCTTCTTCTTCTTCTTCTTCTTCTGTTTGAAAAACAGGGCTGGATATGGACTTGCTGCAGGATGTTTCTTTTGTAAGTTCCCAATTCCACTTTTGTTCTTCATGGAAGATTACATCCCTACTAACACTTATCTTCCTTGCTTTAGGTTGATAGATTTTGTACGCCTTTAAGGAAGAGCTATATTCGACGAAGATGTCGGGTTCTGATTTTTTATCAAGCTTATCATGTTTGACCTGTGGAATATGAGAAAAAACACACACAACCAAACACTCTAAGAAAATTGAGTGAATGTTTGTAGCCATACCATGCCTCAAATGGTGTTTTGTCCTTGATCGCTTTGGTGAAAATTCCTTTTTGCAAGAAGACAACAATGCTTCAACCTATAAATCTTTTGACAATTCTTTCTCATGCAACATACTCCTTGCCATCTCCATAATGTATTGATTCCCCCTCTCACTCACCCCATTTTGCTAAGGAGTGTAAGGAGTAGTGAGCTGGTGTTCAATACCAGTTTCTTCGCAAAATTTGTTGAACTCAGCGGAGGTGTATTCCTTTCCATTATTTGTTCTCACAGTTTGGATTGTACAACCACTTTGATTTTTCATAAGTTTCTTGAAATTCTAGAACACTCCAGTCACTTCTGACTTGAATTTCAAGAAGAAAATGCTGCACATTCGCGTAAAGTCATCAATAAAAATAACATAATATCGACTACCTGCGAATGATTCAGTTCTTTGATGTCTTGCCACATCTGAGTGGATTAGCTGTAGCTTATTATCGGCTCTCCATGATGACATTGGAAATGATCTATGTCTTTGTTTACCATATTGACAAGCATGGCAGAATGGCAGATGATCTGCAAGAGTTGGTAATCCAATTGTCAGCTCCTTATCCTTCATGATCTGCAATATGTGCAAATGACAGTAGCCAAATCTTTTATGCCACAACTCATTATTGCTAGCTTCTGTGGAGAATGTGATGAGTTCTTTTATTGGATTAAAAGAAAAACTTTTTCCTTTCATTCTTACTTTAAGAATATCCTCTCTATTAGCATCAAGAATATGACAGCAACCTTTTTCAAAAATCACTTTTAGACCTCTTTAAATTACCTGACCTATACTCAATAAATTTTGGTTAATTTCTGGAACATACAAAAGATCATGAATCAATTTTGTGCCTCTGTTGCTAGTTATGGTGATTGTTCCCTTCCTTTCAACAAAAATGTAATCATCATATCGAATTTTGACTTTGATAATGTCAGTTGGCATTAAGTTTTTTAAAAGCTTAAAAAATCAAATTCAAGCTTAAGAAATCTTCGACAGATCCTTGATATTTTCTAAGGTTGTAATTGTAGCCTCATACCTTTCAGGTATCATGACTAGCAGTTTCTCCACAATTCTAGAATCACTAAAATCAAATCCAAGTAATCTGATTTTGTATGCAATTTCAAGAAGTATGTCTGATTACATTTTGATTGTTTCAGACTCCTTCATTTTTTACAATTCGAAATCCCTAATAAGATTTAACACCTGCATTCCTCTTATTCTTTCATCCCCTGCATACTCTGCTTGAAGATAGTCCCATATGGATTTTGTTGTTTTGTGATACATGACTTTGGTAAAGATTGTTGATGATACCGTAGCAAACAAACATGCTTTGTCCTTTGACTTCTTTGTCTTAAACTCTTTATGAGTTTTGATTTGCGTCATGGTAGGATTGTTTGGAAGTGCAGGAATAGCATAATCTTCTTCTACTGCCTCCAAAAAATCCATGGATTCAAGATATGTCTTCATACGTACTGCCCATATCTGGTAATTATCTCCATCAAATATTGGTGGAGCAATCGAGAAGAAACTTGTCTCTGATTCCATAATCACACACACAAATAAAGAACCGCACACATAGATTCCTCAAGAATAAAGCTCTGATACCAACTGAAAGTGTTTAAAGAAGAAATACATGAAACAGAAGATAGACACAGGATAATGAATGCTAGAAATTGATTTGAATAGTAGATGTTGTTACTGTTCACAAAGCTTTGATAACTTGCAGAATTGA
Source organism: Salix exigua (assembly GCA_032356905.1). Lineage (NCBI taxonomy): Eukaryota > Viridiplantae > Streptophyta > Magnoliopsida > Malpighiales > Salicaceae > Salix > Salix exigua. Next base: position 13,471,257 of record CM063589.1, on the reverse strand, counting down.
ATTACTTGAATTGAAATGCCACCTTAAAATTTTAATAGAACATAAATAAATGTGACAACCTATTCTTCAACCATGATATGGACTCCATGATCACATAATAAGCTGCCACTAACAACACGAAATGAGCTGCATTACTACACGTAATGAGCTGCACTACTAACACGTAATTAACAACTTCCTAAAGACTAGGACAGACACCTGACTTGACTTAATTAAAAAAACAATGACTGAATAAACATAGTTAACGTAAATATTGCAGGACTAAAATAATTAACCTGCAGTACCTATTAAATTTTGCAATACAATTGTTAAAAGCAAAAATGTCTGCCTCATTAACAATATGTTTTGTTTGAATATCTGTTTCTGAATTGCATCTTGTGCATTTCCTTTCTGGAATTTCTATAACTGCATCAGGAAAACATGTTCCTTGTTTATTCTATAATGAACTATGTGCCACACTATCATGAGCGGTTATTCCTTAATTTAAATCACAAATCTTTCATATTTATGCATTTTAGGACACAATTGATTCCTTGATGACACTTTCTACACCATGAGCTTACTAAAGAAGGGCGGAATCACGAGGCTATGATCCTCGAAGTATATCATGCTATTATATGCAACTGCCCACTTGCAAAGAATTCCAGTTTCCGAGTTGGATTTTTCAGTTGTGGTCACGCAACTCTTCTTGATTATGGATTTGAAAACGAGTCGTCAAGTATCCGGATGTCCTGTTTGAATGACTAAGAAGAATATATACTCAGAGGGGAGCTTGAAACAAGGTAGTGCCTTCAGAGATTTGTTTAGTGAATAGTGAATAAGGTTTTCGTACGTGGCGAGCTCATGGAACTAGCATTTTACACCCACATGAAGATTTGTTGGATAATTCCTGTGGTCCTCAACAAATATCACAGGTAAATCCGTACCTTATCGTTGCCCTTCTCATGGTTAGACAACATTGTTAGTTAATCAAAACTCCTCCAGAACTTTCTGTTGTTTGAGATCATGTCGGATCTTCAAAAAAGACAAGAAATTAGTTCGGATAGAAAGCATGCCTCAGTTCAGGCTTGCACTGCCTGCTGGTTACCATAAAAAGGTGAAGAAAGGAAGAAAGAGAGTAGCAGTGATCTTGTAAAAGTTGAGAAACCAAGCAAAAATAGGCCACTCAGTTAGCTAAAACTGAAGGGATTTGCGATCACTCAATTAGTGTTGTTATATGATGGGAAAACTGCTTTAAAAGAGGCTTGATTATTTGAAGTTTTCATCTGCTGGAAAGGGGATAGATATTGAAATAATACGTTGGTTTTGCCAGGGACTGAATATAAAACTATTAACAAAACCTTATTTTCACATGGGAAATGTATCGTGTAATAGGAATAGCTTCCTCTGGATTATAATAATTCAATTATGTTTTTGCTCTTTAAGAAAACCGCTTAATGATTTCTTCCAGGGTTATTCTTACTAGTTTTTTATTTTTATTATTACTCCGGGATATATTAGGCTTTTATAGTTTAAAGATGGTTAAATTATTTAAATTATATATTAAAAAAAAACGATTCGGAGGGCTTTTTTTGAAAGTTTCTTTTGAGTTGCAAACGCATTTGAGAAACGTGTTGGCAAGTGTATCACTTCACAATTTCAATTTTCAAACATTGCGTGTGGTGATGCAAGACGAGTAAAATTCAAATTTCTTTGTGTTTTTCAATTCACAATGGTAGCGGCTACCTCTCCATAGTCCATATAATGCATGCATGTGACCTAATTCAAGATGGTTAACCATCTTAAAACTACTAAAAAAAGGGGATTTTGCAACGGACGTGTCCGTTGCAAACAAGAAAGGAGACCGTTGCAAATATTTATTTGCAACAGACTTCATGACGGATTCGTTCTATTGCAAATACACGACTGCAAAATAATTTGCAATGGAATTTCAGATGCAAATAAATTTGCAACGGATTTTCCGTTACAAGGTTGCAACGACTTTTCCATTGCAAATTTAATTGCAACGGATTATCTGTTGCTACGTTGCAACGGAACTTCCGTTGCAAGCATGCAACGAAAAATCCGTTGCAACCTTGCAATGGAAAATCCGTTGCAAGCTTGTCACAATGGATTTTAATTTGTTTTTATTATTATTTTTATTTAATTTTTTAAATAATTATGAATAAATATTTTCATTAATATTATTAAATTTTAGAAGCAAATAAATATAGTTCAAATAACATAAAGGACATTTTATAATACATGAAAATAAATACATAATTTACATGTTAAAGTAAATACATAATTTACATAAACATGAAACAAAAAAATAAAGAATTTTATCACTAGCACCATGAAACAAAAAAAATACATATTTTTAACCATTGTTTAAGGTGAAAATCATTTACGATGTTGTGGATGAGATGAAGATGAACCACTATTTGGGAGATGGGGTCGAGGTCGATACACTGTGGAAGACACTGGATCCATAGGTGTCATTGTATGTGATAGCATCGTGCCAACAAGTGTTGACATACCTTGACTCATAAAATCAGGCCTAACATAACTTCTATGTTGGGTGCTAAGATAATTTGTAATCGAGTCAATCTGATGTTGTATATTACTAAGGAGAGCATCTTTTACTTGCAATTTATCTTTCAACTCCTGAATAACTATGCTCGGATATGTGGAGTGTACTGAGTAGGAATGTTGTGCCGAACTCGTACTAACCTTAGATTTGGCATACGAGGTGCACTGTAAACTCTACCCTTGCTTACCCCTCCCCCCCGAAGCCTCACGCCAAGCTTCTCCATCAAAAGAAGGATGAAGAAATAAACAGATAAGTACATACTTTGCAATCATCTCATTTCTATAATTTTCCTACAAACAGATAAGTACATGTAGAAATAAATTATTTGAATATGAAATTATATTTTAAATATTTATTAAAAAAATATAAGTACTTACCACCACTGTTTTGAACCTGTTATCTACGAATATGCTTGTTTCATTGACACTCTGATGCAACATTGAAAATACATCATCCTATGGAAGTTCTTTTCCCCCGGCTTGTTGTTGCTATCAACATTTTAAAAAATAATTAGCAAAATAAATATTAAACAGATACAATTACAAGTGTTCAATAATAATAATACTTACCATACTTGCTCGATATGATGCAAATGAAACTGACCCACCAGAATGAGAACTTATTTTACCATCTGTTTGTTTCAACCGAATGCGTTTTGAAGAGTCAGATTGTCTTTGGAATCCACTGGTTGACCAAACTTCCTGTATCATGGTATTCCAGTCTTCCTTTGTATCCAAATGGGACCATTATTCATGTAGTCAATAATATTTATGGTGTTTAGTTTTGACAGAGCTTTAGTGTGAGCTCGTGCCAATTGTTGGTTCAAAGATATCCTAGTTCAAAGATATCCGAGCTTTATCTTCCCAAATATTCCAAATAATTTCTTAATAAAGTCAGCAATATTTTTTTCTCATACCAAAACTCTTTGAAAAATTCATCCTTATACACCGAATCTACTTTTTTCCCAAGAGTGCCATGGCCCCTTGAAATTACATTTCAAAATGTTTCCGATTTCACGTCCACATGATGCGTTATTAAACCTAAAATATTATAATAACAAATTTTCATGAAACAAATACATACATAAATAAAAAAAATGTCTACAAAAAATATGAAATTTACTCTGTTCTTCCATACAAACTCATTTGTTTTTTTTTGTCAATGAATCGATTTCGGTGTCGAAACCCTTCCGTTTAATGCAAACATTGTTGCTAGAAGAGTTTGGACCATTGTCTGATTGGAGACAATCTTCATTCTGATCATTATTAACATCTTGGTTAATTGGATCGTCAATGTTGTTCTCCTCATCCTCATTATCACCATCTACTCTCATATAACTATCACTCGCCAGCAAATGTTGATACCAGACATGTAATTATCTTCTTCATTTGGAAATGAACTTGGGACTTCGGACATGTAATTATCATCTAAGTCAGTACGATCAATTGGGCAAGAAGTTGTTGCATTCGTATTCATCCTGTATGTAGATCATTTTGATCTGGATGTAAACTTACCAGTATTGGAATCTAATATACATTCACGTCGCGACATTCTAAAACAATTGTATTGTCATCAATAAGTGTTTGTAATAACTAATAAATATGAAAATAAATATCAATTCCAAGCATAATGCTACTCATCATTACCATCAACATCAATATTTCAATCAAAATAACAAATCCAAGCACAATGCTACTCATCATTACCATCAACATCAATATTTCAATCAAAATATCAAATACAAGCATAATGCTACTCATCATTACCATCAACATCAATATTTCAATCAAAATACCAAACACAAGCATAATGCTACTCATCATTACCATCATCAATATTTCAATAAAAATAACAAATACAAGCATAATGTTAATCATCATTACCATCAACATCAATATTTCAATCAAAATAACATATACACGCATAATACAAATCATCATTATCATCACTCCTAATTACATCATCATCAACATCACTAATGACATCATTATCATAGTCAATTTCTTCGTCCAAAGCTATTTCATTCTCTTCTCCCCAATTGGCCTATACCCGAGTCAACTCATGCTGGTTGATTTCTCCATAATAAGATGAGTCTACAAGTATATTTTGTTCATCAAGTGTCGGATCAGGAAGTACACAACATGGATGAGAAATTTCATCTAATTGATCAATATCAAATGATTTAACATTGTTAGTGTTTTCAATAAATTCCCCCATATCAATATGATAATGACTTTTAGCTGATGTCTTTATAACTGCCCACCATTCTGATGATTTATTATCGGGTGGACATATATAGTACACTTATTGACATTGTTGCGCCAAGACAAAATCTTCATTCCCTTGAAGTCTAGAAGTATGTTTGATTTCAACCAAACCATTTGATCGATGCAATTTAAGACCACGTTTTGTATCATACCAATGGCATAAAAATGTTACAAAGTAAAAATGTTATTTGTTCATTATCCTTATCTCTATTGTTAGTATTATTATACTTATGTTTTCAATATATATATATATATATATATATATATATATATTGAAAAAATAAGTATATATTTTTTCAACTTTACATATATAAATTTATTATTGAATGCATCTAAATACATAGTTATATAAAAAGACACATGTGTATAGAAGGGGGCATAAGTTTGGACACGAAGCCTCACAACTCGAGAATAGATTTAGAACACAGCTTAACCAAATGGTCCAGCAAACTTTTATAAGCTAACAATTGGTTTAGAACTAGCTACATGGATCCTTTTCCTGTATGTAATTATGTCATAGACCAAGCTTCATGTCATACTGTTTTTGATTCACCTAATCAAAATTCCCATCTTGGGCAGGTCTGGTCCATATTTAAGGCTATGATTGCACAACCACAAATAGATTTTCATGTATCCACCAAAACATAAACATGATACTCCTTATTTTATCTGCCTTTCATCACAAGAAAATAGAATCCCTATTCATGAAGGAACTTAATTATGTGTTCTTAGGCCTGATGCATCAGTAGAGGTACATTTATCACCATTTTAAGCCTATATCAAATAATGTTACACTAACATCATTATTCTTTTATTTTTTAGTAATAGTGAAATTCTCATAATTATTCATATCTAATTACATGCAAGTTTTAATTATTATTCTTGCCTTATATAGAAAACTCACCAGAGCCTAGTCTAAATATTAATCAGAAAATGCACAAAACCAATTCATGTTTTCATGAGAATTAAAGCCAAGTCAGGCTACATCTGTAATTCATTGAGAAAAATGATAAGAAGTGACCACAACAATGGAAATAATGTCAGTGAGAAACCCAGAAGATATGTTTGTGTTTGCAAAAAGGCAATAAAATAGATAACCATAGGAATAAAAATTGTTAAAAGTTCAATTGCGATAAACCTTCTAGGAATGAGAGACATTTTCAGCAATTTTTTGAGTTCCTCAATTATACCAAAGTTGCAATTTTGGTTCTCAAATTGTGGACATAAGATAGTATTGGATAAATCACTAAATGCCTATAATATAAAAATGTCGAGTTTCTTTCCTTCAACAAAGAAAGTGCAAAATCATTAAAATGGGGGATTCTCACCCAAGCAATTGAAACTCAATATCCTATAACTAGAAATCATAAGTAATTTGCCACAACTCAGGTTGAAAATACTGCATTGGCAACCATGAACAGAACAAGCTGAAGCTTGTGACAGTAAAACGAAGGAAGAGAGCTCACTTACCTAATAAAATTAGTTATTGTAGCCACAACAACACCAATAGAGACAACTGCGAGTGCAACCACCTACAAAATTTCATAGAACCCATGGGATAGAGTCAACTTAAGTTATTTGCAGAAAGCAATCACTCTACACACATTAATTCCCACCTAATAGAAATGTCATGCACAAGGAAACTTCCAGAATCAATTTACAAAGCCATTTATGGGTACACATTCAAATTGATACACAAATAAGTAAAAAACAGCTAACAATGTCAAACAAATTAAAAAAAAACAACGGAATTTCTAAAAGCTCTCGGTGACCAAAATAATGCATTCATATTTCTAAACTTATGATAAAAAAAAAGCAGAAATGAAGTCAACTTAAGGTGCAGTAACACAGAAGAAGAAACTCAAACGCAATTTTTCCCGTTAAAAACTAAGTAAATTAAAAATGGAAATGCTTACCGTATATGAAGGAGATCGGCGTTGTGGTGGTCATGGGTCTACTGTTTAACTCAAGTTCGACGCCGACAAGGTGGAACGAGAGCAAGAGACTGAACATGATTTTACTGTCACTATTCAGTGACAAGAAGAGAGGAGAGAAAAGAAAAACAGGACGCGACCTGTTGGTTTGAGGAGGAAGAGAGATCGAGGGAGGAAGAGATGCATAAAACAGTGCGTTCTGATAATATAAAACAGTGTGTTTTGATAAGTTTAACTTGCAACGGATTATCCGTTGCATTTTGAATTTAGCAACGGATTATTAGTTGCAATTTCGATTTCAATTTGCAACGGATTATCCATTGCAAATTGTTTTACTTTGCAACGGCATATCCGTTGCATTAGAAGTTTAATTTGCAATGGACAATCCGTTGTAGATGGATTTCAATTGCAACGGAAAATCCATTGCAATTACAATTTGCAACGGATAATCCGTTGCAAGATAAGTTTATTTTGCAAAGGATTATCCGTTGCAAATTGTTTAACTTTGCAACGATATATCCGTTGCAAATTGAAATTGAAATTGTAGTAAAAATCAAATTGAAATTGTATAACATAAAACAACAAGACTCAATTATAAGTAAATGAAATATTAACCCTGAAGAATCCCTTTAGAAATACAAGTATTTTTTGGTTATTTTAGTTTGTTTGGCCATAAATGGGGTTGTAAGGGACATCTCAACAAGTTAATTGTGAAAATATAAAAAGTAAAATAAAAATGCTACCTCGTTTTATGGTATTTTAGAAGTTCCAGGTAAAAGATTGATAATGCAAGAGAAAATAATAAAATCATCCTGAAACATCATATTTAAGGTGAGTTGTTTCATGTTTATATATATAAATGCACCATATATGGTGGTGTTTACATGCTAAGATTTTTGTCTAAACTAGCACATGAGCTCTTGTTATATAAAAGTAAGGTGTTTTCTACTATCACTTGGCATTACATTACATGGTAAACAAACAAATACCCACAAGATGGCAGCAAAGAATGAAATAATAATTTAGGATTGCTAAATTTTGATACCAAAACAATACAGGTCAAAGCAAAGCAGCCATGGAAAAGATAGACTAGATGGGTTACAAGCTTTAACCTTTAATTTTCATTTTTTTTTTATTTTAAAAAAAGCAATTTTTTGTAGAATCATCTTCCATCCTCCATTGTAGTAAAAATCCCCTTAAAATCTTACATAAACGATGACAACAAATCAAACGCCCTAAAGAACACTTGCTTACAAAACAAAAAGATGAAGAAACGGCACGGAGAGAAGAGATCCACCAAATAAAAATGGCTAGAAAAGAAGGGGACACAAACAAGAAATTACAATGGCAAAAAGGAAAAGTAGTGATGAAAATAAAAATAAAAATAAAATGTTAAACTGAATTTACGAAGCAGCAAATCTAATAATTGCGAGGAGGCAGTTGAGGGTTGGGTAGTCCCCTCCTCACTTCCCTTCATTTTCATCAATCAAAATCGAGCGAGCTAGTATTCCCTCGTTTTCTCCGTCACCCTTTCCCTTCTTATACTCCCTTTCCCCTTCTCCTCCCCTCACTTCCCTTCTCTTTTCCTTTCCCCCTCTAAATGGCATCAGCTTCATCTTTCTCTGCTACCAAATTCACCCAGCCGTTGTCTCTCAACGGCACCACCTCCAGATCTCATGACAAGCACCAATCTTTCTTTGATCCTCTTAGGACCACCCCTTCTTCTTTTCTTGGGTCCACCCGCAAACTTCGCTTGAGTTCTGCCTCCAAACCCAAGCTTTTGGCCAATCCCAACCGTCGATCTGCTGTTGTCGCTGTTTCTGATGTTGTCAAGGAAAAGAAGGCCAAATCTACCACCAATCTGGTAGCCAATTCCACAATTACGCCCCCCATCATTTCTCTTATCGATTGCATCTGTTTTGATTCTATTCTGGCTTTTTTGTGCTTTTGCTTGCATTTTCTGTGCACAAGAGACTGTTTATCGTATACTCTTTTAAGCTTTAATTTAAATCATTTCATTTTCTTTGTTTTTTAAATTGATTGTAACTATGTGATTAGGTTTGGGATTTAATTAGATGCGTTGCTAGACATTTAAAACGGAGAAGCTTCGTATGCTTGGATTTGTTAAAGCTACCTTTTGAATTCTGATGAACGGAATAGAAATCACGAGCGTTTCTTTCTTTCTTTGCGTTTTTACTCATTTAATTTTTGGTGTCTAGTTGATCACTAAAGAAGAAGGATTGGTGGTATATGAAGATATGATATTGGGCAGAGCTTTCGAGGACATGTGTGCCCAGATGTATTACAGGGGCAAAATGTTTGGTTTTGTTCATCTTTACAATGGTCAAGAGGCTGTCTCAACTGGGTTCATCAAACTTTTGAAGCGCGAGGATTCTGTTGTCAGTACTTATCGTGATCATGTACATGCTTTAAGTAAGGGAGTCCCAGCTCGTGCTGTCATGAGCGAGCTCTTTGGCAAGACCACTGGGTGTTGCCGGGGCCAAGGAGGATCTATGCACATGTTCTCGAAAGAGCACAATTTGATCGGTGGGTTTGCTTTTATTGGTGAGGGAATTCCAGTGGCTACTGGTGCAGCATTTTCCAGCAAGTATAGGAGGGAGGTTTTGAAGGAGGCGGATTGTGATCATGTGACGTTGGCCTTTTTTGGTGATGGTACTTGTAACAATGGGCAGTTCTTTGAGTGTTTGAACATGGCAGCGTTGTGGAAATTGCCCATCGTGTTTGTTGTTGAGAATAACTTGTGGGCTATTGGGATGTCACACATGAGGGCAACTTCAGACCCAGAGATTTGGAAGAAGGGTCCAGCATTTGGGATGCCAGGTGTTCATGTTGATGGAATGGATGTTTTGAAGGTGAGGGAGGTGGCCAAGGAGGCAATTGGAAGGGCTAGGAGAGGAGAAGGACCGACATTGGTGGAATGTGAAACATACAGGTTTAGAGGACACTCATTGGCCGATCCTGATGAGCTTCGTGACCCTGGTGAGCAATGACATTTGGTTCTCGTTGTTTGGTTGTCTACTTTATTTCCGGTCGTGAGTTTAATGAATTTGCATTTAGCAGTTCAATTTGATCATTGTCATTTTCTCTTTATAATCCCATTTCATCTATGTTTTGTGTCTTAGCTTTTTGCCTTTGCGAGTTTAAATGATATGAAGGACACTAGGTCCTGTATGATTGTTGTGAATGTTTCTGATCGTTTCCATTTCCCATGCCTGTTGAAATATCTGCCATTTACTGTAATAAATGTGTTTTATATTTCTCCATCTTGATTGGATGCAATATAGGACAAAAAGTTCAAAATGAGTTGCCAACTATGTATAGGTTTATTGACGCTTGTATGAGTTAAATTCTGGTTTTTATTGACCCTGCCAGTGTACAACTTTACTTTTTAAGGAGGCATTTTATTATTTAGTAAACTTTTCTAATCTGCACCTTATAGCTCCCTTTCCTGTCTTGTCCCCAGTTTCTTCTTCTTGGCTCCTCAGCATAGTTAAAAACCTTCCCGTCTGTTATTGTGGTATCATCGTATAAGCACAGAGTTCTTCACAACATCTTATTGCAATGGTTTCTATCCAATTTCATTTGTTGGTTTTTTCCCTCTGAATGAATGCCTTTACATCACGATACCATGACAAACATCCAGCTACTAAGAAATAAGCTCCAGTGATTAGTATTCAACAATGCTAGTCCAGAAAAAGATATTGTTACTTGGGAGATTTCCTTGTATATTATCTGTGGTGGTCAGTAGGCCTAATAAGCATTTACATGTAAACCCATTAAGGTATTCAATATCTCAAAATATTCAGTAGAGCACCATGAAATGATTCGGTAAAACACAAGAGACTAGTATGGTGATGTCCTGTTTATAGTTTTGTCTCATAAGCCCTCGCACGTTTCTCTCCCTCAATCACTTGGTTCCTTTTGGCAGCGGAGAAGGCTCACTATGCGGCTAGGGATCCCATCACAGCCTTGAAGAAGTACATGATTGAGAACAGCCTTGCCAGTGAGGCAGAGCTGAAGGCTATTGAGAAGAAGATAGATGAAGTGGTGGAGGATGCTGTTGAATTTGCAGATGAGAGCCCTCATCCATCACGCAGCCAGCTACTTGAGAATGTCTTTGCTGATCCCAAGGGCTTTGGAATTGGACCTGATGGCCGGTATAGGTGCGAGGATCCAAAGTTCACAGAAGGTACAGCTCATGTCTAGGTTTTTGAAGTGGAACATTCATCAACTCCAGCTGTGCAGCCATATTCATTAAAGATGGTCATTTGTTGCCGCCCTACGTTACTGTTTAAGCAAGTTATGTTGTTTAGGTTACCTTTTCTATCTTGAATTTTAGCGTTGTTCTCTAAAGCATGTCTGTTCATTGTACTAGCGTTTTGAATAACAACCCTCTAATGGAGTAATGGTTCTTGGTTCACAGCTTTGAATGTTCGTACCTACGGATAATGGCTCCGGGTTTTGCAATTTTTTTGCCCATCGCTTCCATTTAATTTTTTTTCGTTTTGTTAGCTAATTATTGCTGCCAGCAATATCAGTTAAATTTCCAAGGATGACATGGTTTGTGCATGTGTTCCGAATATGAAAATGATATGGTTGGATCTACAGCATTCTCCGACGATTATACCAAAAATTGCAATCTTTACAGAGCGCTGCGAAATTGTCAATCATTGCCCTGCAAATTGTTAGCCTAGCTAAAAAAGGGGGGAGAGAGGGGGAGATGATATATGGAATTCGCTCCTCACCATAGAAATAGTGGTTTGAGCAAGAAGGGTCCCTGTTGAGATTTGTCGGAGCGAACTACGACACACTTGATGATATTTATCTCAGTGAGGTTCCCAGTACAAACAACCAAAACATTCTTATTTGTCTCATAAAATCTCTAACCATGTTTATTCTCTTAGTCAGTTCCAAAAGTACAGCGCTCAAATAAGCTCAAGATGATGGCGAAAATATCTTTACTTCAATTGAAATAGAGAAAATATCAGGAGCACATAAGGCAGACAAAATAACATTAAGACCAAGTGCAACTACAAGGTGATTCTTATCATTCACATGGCGAGCAAAACGAATATGCAAGGGACATATCTGCACCAAAATAGATGGGATCACAACTTCAAAGCAGCAATCGCTTCTGGTTTAAAATCAATCCTTAGACCCAAAACTCGCCTAACCTCTGCAGGGGTTAGTCTCCAGGTCATAGGTCCTGAGTTCTCACCCCAGAAATCTAGAATCTCAGATACCTTTTCTAAGTTGAGGATAGTTGCCATTTGAGTGAGTCGAGCAAACTTGTCTCTGACAGTCCTCTGAGTCATGCTAGAGAAATGGCTTACCAATGCCCTCACGTCCCTGTCAAGCTGAAGGCCTCCAAGCTGACTAAACCTCTTCTGCATCATGATCACTTCGAGCCTCTTCACAATGAAGTCAATGACCAAATGTACAAATGAATCATAGTTGTTGGCTGTCATAAGAGGCTGGAGCCATGATACATTTGTCTCAACAGAGTGGAGAAGCCTCTGGACCCATGGGTCATTCACCTCATTATCTGCATATTCAACCTCAGATAATTCGTAACTGATGGTCGCTACACTATCTAATACTGGACGGATTCGAGGTGTAACAGTTGCCACCAGTTGTTCCATGCCAGCATTCAGGGCTTGCTTTAAAGTATTGCTCATATCACCCAACTCGGACAAACAAGATTTCACCCTTTCTCTATCTGCTGATGCAGGGAATGCCTGTTGAAATTATTGCAGGAGGTTTAATTGTTAGAAATTGAGGTGATTTCAACAAACAAGGAATAAAAGCAATTCAAGTGGTTGAAATCAATCATGTCAACTGGTATAACACGAAACAAGTATTGAAATAAATAAAATGAACATGGAAGGAACAACTATTGAAATTATTGTGGACATTTATATAATTAGCAATGAGGTGGTTTCAACAAACAAGCAAGAAAAGCATTCCAGGAATTTGAAAACAACCATGTCAAAGGGCACAACATAACATTAGCAACAAAATAAACAAAAGGATCATCGAAATATGCTCGAGAAACATCCATACTCATTTAATTACAATATTTAGTTCAACATACAACATACAGAATCAGCCATACATTAAATGTAGATCATGATGCCATTTATTCTGATTTTTTTTTTAATCCTTGAAGTCCATGTAATCTCTATCATTTCACTTAATATAACAGGTTCAATGTGGAACATTACTGGATAACAAACATATTCTAACAGTAACTTATAGTGTGACAAAATAAAAAAAATCAAAAGCAAACGCAAGGTATGACTATCAAACAAAACAGCTATTTCTTTTGGTCACATGAAGCAAGAATTATAACTTACCTCAGCACATTGCTCTTCAATCTCATGCTTCAACTTCAAGACATACTCGCTACTCACATCCATATTATTCAATGCAGTGGCAAACTCAGTCCCAGTCTTTTGTACACCAACACCACCTAAAAACAGCTTTGCACCAAGGTTTAGTTCTCTCATTTTCTGTTGCAAAGCTTCATGGTATTCATTACTTAACAAACTGCCTGCAGCACTCAAGACTGCAATCACAGAATTAACGTTTGAAGTTGATATTGCCCTTCTCATGCAACTTTGTATAACATAGAACACATCGTCAACAGTAGACGTTGTCAGGCTATCAGGCACATGCTCATCAATCTTAATAGCTTTCCTTACATTTTCAACCATAAAGAATCCCTCTAAAATCACATAAAATCCTGTCATCTCCTGAACTACTCTACTAAAACTCCCACTCCTGAATGATTTAGTAGCTCGTGGAACCAACTCGGGATCAACAGAGCTCAACCCCTTAATCTTCGAAACCATGAATTCTGTATAATCCTCACCTAATTGCATCAATGATAATATCTCTTCCAAATACAATTCAATCTCTCTTGGGTCTGGCCCTTCAGGTGCACCAACAGCAAGTAAGTTCTTATTCTGTGCATTAATCTCCGACGCCAACTTCCCCAGTTTCCTGTACTCCATATATTTCTTCAAAATCAAAGAACCCCTCGAATCACACTCCTCTTGTAATTCGCAAATTGCATAAACAATCCCATCTTCACCACACAAACCCCTCAATATCTCATCATTTTCTTCAATAGCCAAAACAATATCCTTAAACAAATTCGTCAAACCCCCAACAAAATTAGCATTGCTACTAACATTGCTATTACTATAACTTTTTTCCATTAACTCCACTAAATTCTCAAACTCAAGCCTAGATCGCATCGAAATCACTTTCTTTAAGTATCCAACATAAACCTGCAAGCCCTCTTCTTCCAATCCAAGAGGCGAAAAAAGCCTGATAAACCTCAAAATCGTCGAATGATCCCTGGAATCCACCGCAGCCGACAACTTCTTGCCCACAATTCCTTCGAGCGTTCTCTTCGACGCCAACAACTGCTCTCTCTGATCCGATCCAGAATCTTTATACTTTGCATCAATCTGCAAAAATGTTTGCACATACTTGGCAGCAGACTCATAATCTTCTTTTTCAAGCGCATTCTTCACTCCTTCAATACAATTCCCTCTCTCAACAATCGCATCAATACGCAAGAGGGTGGAATTAACACGCGACTGAGCAAGATCGAGCTCGCGCACTTTAGCACTCACGTGATCTGCTAAATCGCAGGTGGAACGGACATTGGAGTGCATATGGTCGAAATCGGCTCTGACAATCTCGAGAACATCAGCGGATTTTTGGAGGTGATGAAGATGCTTGTCGAGATCGGAACGTTGAGATAAAAGAGTATCGAGGTTTAGGTCGAGACCGCGTTGGTAGGCTATGCATTCGTGGAGGAGACGAGTCATGGCGCCTACGTCGGTTAGGTTGCGCACGTGGTCTAAGGCTTCAGGGGTGCCGAATTTAATAGAGGGAGAGGCGAGGGTGGTTTCGTCTTCTTGTTGGGGTTCTTCTTGTAGTGTCTGTGGTTGAGGTTTCGGGGATTTTGTGACAGCTCCATTTGGGGTTGCTACCATTATTTTGTTTTCTGGATCTTGGATCTGGAGGAGGAGGAGGAGCAGCCCGGAGAAAAAAAGGATATTGATGAACAAGCAGGTGAGGAGTGGTGTTTTGATCTTTCACCTGTTAAAAGTTTGTTTTCGGTTTCTTTATTTTCGGGTCATGTAGATCCATACAAACCCATCCAGGACGGTCCTATCAAATTTTACCTTTCTTTTTGTTTAAATACTATTTATGATGAATGGAGGGGCTATATATTATTATATCAAATTTCAAAATAATCTAAAAATATAAAAAATAATTAATTTAAAACAATTTTGTTTTTCAAAAAATACTTTTCAAACATAATGTTAAATAAAGCACATATCAATGAAAATAAAATTTTATTTTCTAGATGGCATCTTTCAAACAAATTTTCTAGCAATTATTTTTTAGGGTCATTTCTCTTTAAAACAATTAAAATAATATTTTTTTATTTTTATAATTTATTTTTGATATCAATGCATTAAAATAATTTAAAAATATTAAATAATAATTATTATATAAAAAAAGGTTAAAGCACCTCTTAATTAAAATAGGTATGTGTGCACACACATGCATTGTATCTTATTATAATTTAAGTTTATTGTTGAAATCAATCTAAAAGTTAAATTAAATTAATACAAAAAAATAAATTTATCATTTATTAAAAAAACAAGTATGCATATCAATATATTTTAAAATTTTCCGGTTCCTTATGCATTCATAATTTTATTACCACTGAAATTTATGTTAATGTTTGAAATTATAGTTGTAATTATTTTTTAAAATGTTTGTTCCGCTCTAACTCTCTTCACTTGCCCACAAGAAAAGGTCTCACTGTTTTAGCAGTTGTATATAAGGAACCTGATATTGCGGAGAAGATTAACAACGTGAACCAAGATAATGGTGACTTTGAATCCAAGAAGCAAACCAAACCATGCGAACTATACGTTTGTAATCTTTCAGGGTGTTCCTGAAGAGGATTGTAGTAGTATAATAAACCTATGCATGGCTAGCATGTGTGCATATATCTATTCTGTTGTAAGTCCGTTAGCAACTTATGCTAACAAAATAGTTAAGTAGTTAATCATGTTTAACACAATCTATTAAGTGGTTAAACATGCTTAACACACTAGTCGCGTGTGACTAGAGGCTATAAAAGCCATCTGTTGTCTGTAATTGAATAAGATTTTTCATTGTAGTTCATTTCAATATTTCTTTACAAGTGGTATTAGAGCTGCAGCTTTGAGAACACAAAAAGAACATAAAATTAGGAGAGATGACCAATGAAGGAACCTTCGTACAACCAGTCATTCCTCGGTTTGATGCCCACTATGACCACTAGAGCTTGTTAATGGAGAACTTTCTGTTTTCAAAGGAATTCTGGGGATTGGTGGAGCATGGCTATGTTGAGCCAACAAATGGAACAATGCAAACTGACGCACAACAGAAGAAGTTGGATGACCTGAAATTAAAAGAACTTAAGGTGAAAAAACTACCTTTTTCAGGCCATTGATCGCATAGTTTTTGACACGATTTTAAAGAAGAATACATCAAAGGAGATTTGGGATGCTATGAAGAAAAGATATGAAGGAAATGCAAGAGTCAAGAAGTCGCACCTTCAAGCTTTACGAAGAGAATTTGAAACACTGGAGATGAAGTTAGGAGAAGGAGTGACAAATTATTGTTCAAGAGTCATGTCAGTAGCGAACAAGATGAGAGTTTATGGAGAAGAGATAGAAGATGTGATGATTGTAGAGAAAATATTACACACTTTCATAGACAAAATCAACTATATTTTCTGTTGCATTGAAGAATCAAAAGACACTGAAAAATTGTCTGTGGATGAACTTCAAAGCACATTGATTGTGCATGAACAGAAGTTTCAAAAAACTGGTGGTGAAGAACAGGTTCTGAAGGTTACAGCGGAAGAAGGAAGAGGAAAAGGAGGTAGAGGACGAGGTAGAATTGCATATGGAGGAAGGGGAAGGGGAAGAAATAGTTGGAACAACAACTATGATAGAAATAATTTCAGCAACTATGACAAAAATTATTCCAATAACAGTGACAAAAGCAATTCCAGCAAAGTCATGATTGAGTGTTACAAATGCCATAGGATGGGCCATTTCTAGTATGAATGCCCATCCTGAAACAAAGAAATCAACTATGTTGAGCTTGACGAGGAGGATGAGATGTTATTGATAACCTTTGTAGAAGAAAATAAAGCTGACAGGAGAGATGTGTGGTTCCTTGATTCAGAATGTTCGAATCATATATGTGGAGATAGAACCATGTCCAGCAACTGTGATGATAATTTTCGACAAATGGTCAGACTAGGTAACAACACTAGAATAAAGGTGTTAAGGAAGGGGAGTGTAAGGTTAAATGTGAAAGGGATCAGTTTCACAGTGACATAAGTGTTTTACGTCCTAGAGTTAAAGAACAACTTATTGAGTGTGGGGGCAGTTCCAAGAGAAGGGATTGGGAATCTAGATTCAGGGAGGGGTGTGCAAGATTTATCACCCTTACAGAGGGTGTATTATTTAGATTAATATGAGCAGCAATAGGATGTTTATCCTACTTGCACAAGTGAAGGTGACAGTCGATGCAGATCATGATGAATGTCTGCACATGACAACAAACTCGCAAAATCTTCAGTATTTGTCCAAATTGTGGCATCGCAGGTATGAACATCTAAACTTTGAAGGGTTGAATACATTGCAGAGCAAGGGAATGGTTCAAGATCTTCCTAAAATTCTTGCCACAAATGAGTTGTGCACAGGCTGCATAATGGGCAAGCATCATCGGGAACCCATACCGAAAAGGAGTTTTTGGAGAGCTGGTCAAGCATTGGGTTTAATCCATGCTGATATTTGTGGTCCAATCAGCCCTGCTTCATATGGCAACAAGAAGTATATTTTGTGTTTTACAAATGATTATAGCAGAAAATCATGGATTTATCTGTTACTTGAAAAATCTGAGGCTCTACGACATTTCTAGTATTTGAATAAGAAGGTGGAGAATGAGATTGGTCTGTTCATCAAATGCCTGTGAATAGACAGGGGAGGCGAGTTTACGTCAACATCATTTCTATGAGCTAAATGGGATTAAAAGGTAACTCATAGCTGCCTATACCCCTCAATAGAACGGCGTGGCCAAACAAAAGAATAGGACTTTGATGAATATGGTGCATTCAATGTTGCTTGGGAAAGAAATTCCAAAAACTTTATGGGGAGAAGTAGTGAGATGGAGCAATCATATGTTGAACAGATGCCCAACACTAATGGCCAGGGATGTCACAAAATCAGAAGCTTGGAATGAGATTAAGCCTTATATTGATCACTTTAGAGTTTTTGGATGCATTGCACATGCACACGTGCGAGAGGAACATCAATCAAAATTTGATAATCGAAGTCTTAAATGTATTTTTCCGGGTGTGAGTGAAGAATCCAAGGGTTATAGGTTGTTTAATCCAATTACTAAGAAAGTAATCATAAGTAGAGATGTGACATTTGAGGAAGATAAGCAATGGGATTGGGATAAAAGTTTCCAAAGGCAGATATTGATGAATTTAGAATGGGAAGGTGACTGTGAAGAAGGAATTATTGATGATTCCGTTGATTCTAGTAAAAACAATCATGATAAAAGGGAAAATTCAAGAAATGCATTGAATGAAGGGAGAGCAGACATTGATAGGGAAAATGCAGAAAATGCAAGTGAAGGTGCTGAGAACACTAATGCAGATAGAAATACTAATGTGTCTAGAAACAGAGAGGGTGCAAGAGAGGGTGCAAATGTTGATGTGGGTGGTGCCAATGCTACTGATGCGTCTAGAAACAGAGAGGGTGCAAGTGTTGATATGTGGGGTGCAAATGCAGGTGGAAGAATTAGAAAAACCCAAGCTTGGATGAGTGATTATGTCAGCAGGGAAGATTATGAATCTTCTGATGATGAGAATAACTTGGCGTTAGTGATGTCTGATGACCCATTGCACTATGAAGAGGCAGTGCAAGATGTGAACTGGAGAAATGCGATGGATAATGAATTGAAATCCATAGAAAAGAATAAAACCTGGACCTTAGTTAAGGCACCAGTTAGGTATAAGGTAATTAGGGTAAGATGGATTTATAAGACTAAGTATAATGAGCATGGTGAGCATGAGAAATACAACGAACGGTTGGTCGCAAAAGGTTATACTCAGAAGCATGGGATACATTACACAGAGGTGTATGCACCAGTGGAACCACTACAAGAAAAAGTGTCTTTGCAACGGGATTTTGTTTAGCAACGAATTTTCCATTGCTAAACAAATTCTGAAATAAAAAAAAACACACATGGGTTGCAACGGATATGTCGTTGCAAATGAAATTTGCAACCTGAAATCTGTTGCAATTTAAAACCATTTGTAACGGATAATCCGTTGCAAATGAAATTTTTTTGCAACAGATATGCCGTTGCAATTTAAAACCATTTGCAAAGGATTATCTGTTCCAAATGAAATTTGTTTTGCAATGGATATGCCGTTGCAAAGTTAATTTGATGCAGGACAACTTAATGAAACGCATGAAGAGGTGACGAGGGACTAAGTTGCAGCACTGCTGGATTTACTACCATGCACGTCAAAGAGATCAACGCATGCAAAGAGATCAGCCCAGGATCAGCGCACTTTCCTTTATTATTGTACTTTCCTTTTTATTTACGTTATTAAGGGGATTCTGTTCTCACCCCTAATCTTTTGCATTTAATTCAGAGTTATTGTTTGAATAGAATTAGGATTCTATTGACTTTAAATACTGGCTGATGTCCAGTTAGCGAGGCACTTTTGATTTTCATTATTGATCAATAATATTCCGAACTTTG
Organism: Salix exigua; assembly: GCA_032356905.1. NCBI lineage: Eukaryota > Viridiplantae > Streptophyta > Magnoliopsida > Malpighiales > Salicaceae > Salix > Salix exigua. The sequence continues at coordinate 13,451,587 of CM063589.1, read as the reverse complement.
GGTTCAATTTGTTTGTGTTTGCTCGTGGATTCGAGCCTTACTATCTGAATAGAGACGGTGTTCTTTATTCCTTTTGCAATACTAAACTTCCGCTACGTCGGTTGGTATCGAGCCTTCGAGACGCAGTAGTAGTGGACAGATACTCTAAGATGGCCCATTTCATTGCCTGCAAAAAGACTTCAGACGCAGTGCATATCGCCAACTTATTCTTCAAAGAAGTTGTGAGACTACATGGTGTTCCAAAGTCCATTACCTCCGATCGGGACACTAAGTTCCTAAGCCATTTTTGGAGGACATTATGGCGACGGTTTGACACGACACTTAATTTCAGCAGCACCAGCCACCCTCAGACGGATGGTCAAACCGAAGTAGTAAACAGGACACTAGGCAACTTGATCCGTTGTCTCTCGGGTGAGAAGCCGAAGCAATGGGACCTTACGCTGGCTCAAGCAGAGTTTGCCTACAACAGCATGATGAATAGATCAACTGGGAAAACACCTTTCCAGGTAGTATAATGCCAGGCCCCACGACATGCACTTGATTTAGTACCCCTGCCAAAGCTACCAGGAATGAGCATTGCAGCAGAACACATGGCTGACCGGATTAAAGCTATTCAAGAAGAAGTACGTTTGAATCTGGAAGCAGCCAACGCCAAATACAAAGCAGCCGCAGACCGAAAACGTAAAGTTAAAGTATTCGAAGTCGGAGACCTGGTCATGGTTTATCTACGTAAAGGGCGACTACCAGCGGGAACATTTAACAAGTTGAATGACAAGAAGCATGGGCCCTATCAGATTATCAAGAAGATTAATGATAATGCTTATCAAGTCAACCTCCCTGCAGAGATGGCAATATCTTCTACTTTCAACGTGGCTGACTTATTTGAGTATTATCCCCCTGACGGATCATCCTCTACTCAAACTAACTCGAGGACGAGTTTTTTTCAACCAGGGGAGACTGATGCAGGACAACTTAATGAAACGCATGAAGAGGTGACGAGGGACTAAGTTGCAGCACTGCTGGATTTACTACCATGCACGTCAAAGAGATCAACGCATGCAAAGAGATCAGCCCAGGATCAGCGCACTTTCCTTTATTATTGTACTTTCCTTTTTATTTACGTTATTAAGGGGATTCTGTTCTCACCCCTAATCTTTTGCATTTAATTCAGAGTTATTGTTTGAATAGAATTAGGATTCTATTGACTTTAAATACTGGCTGATGTCCAGTTAGCGAGGCACTTTTGATTTTCATTATTGATCAATAATATTCCGAACTTTGGGTTCAATTTGTTTGTGTTTGCTCGTGGATTCGAGCCTTACTATCTGAATAGAGACGGTGTTCTTTATTCCTTTTGCAATACTAAACTTCCGCTACGTCATAATTTGCAACGGATATTCCATTGCAATTTAAAATAATTTGCAACAGATAATCCGTTGCAAATTAAATTAAATCGCAACGGAATTTCCCTTGCAAAAAAATCATTTGCAACGAATAATCCGTTGCAATTTAAAACCATTTGCAATGGATTATCCGTTCCAAATGAAATTTTTTTGCAACGGAGATTATGTTACAAAGTTAATTTGCAAAGGATATTCCGTTGCAATTTAGAATCATTTGCAATGGGTTATCCATTGCAAATTAAATTAAATTGCAATGGAATTTTCCTTGTAAAAAAATTCATTTATCACGGATAATCCTTTTAAATTGCAACGGAAATCCGTTGCAATTTAAAACATTTGCAACGCCGTTGCAAAACAATTTTTTTTTCAAATAATATAAATTAAGCAAGCATCACAAACGAAACCACCAAAGCTTCTCCTCCACCTATCCAGGTTACTCTGACGTGATCCAAGCTCCGACACCTAGCAACGATGAGACTCCTCCGGGAACAATAGTGGACACAAACCCAGCTCAGGCTCTCGCCGATGTGCCACCAAACTCAGCTTCTTTAATGTTCGTGAGTTTTGTGGTTTCCACAGGAGCAATCTTTGCTTCATCTCTTTTCTTATCATTTTAGGAGGAAAGTCAATCCAAATAATGGATTTCCATTTTTAAAGTTAATCAAAACGTTCCTTTAATTTCTTCTCTCTCGCTCTCGTTCATTCATATCCATATTTTGCATAAAAATTTAAACACTGCACCCTCCCCTCAAACAGTATTGTGAACAGTAAATCTGTTTTTAATTCCGTCTCTGCTTTGTGATCTCCTTCTTGCTAGTGTCGATCTTCAGTTACCCACAAGATCCATGACAACCACAACGAAGATCGACTTCCTCTGGTGCACCTTTTCAAATTAAGAAAATTGATCACATTGGCAGATTAAAAACATTAACTAATAATTAGAGTGTTGTTTCTTGTTATGAGGTGTAATTTTCATGGATTATTAGTGATTACACTGTGTGTATGTTTGAATTTTCAGGTTTTCATTGTTAATTAATTATTTATTTTCTCCTTTAGATTAGAGAAAGTGAAGAATAAAGATACAGATGAGATTTTTGTTTCTGGTATTGATGATATTATAATGATTATCAAGTCTAATTATGAGAAAGCTTATTTCATCACAGGTATCTATCTGCTCATTGAGTTTTATACTGATTGTTTGGCTGCTTTCTTGATTCCCCCTTTTAGTTGAGTGAAGTTTGCATTTTAGGAACCAGGATAATACTTGGGTTATGGCCTTTTCTTGCAGCTAAATTGACTCTTGTTCTTACTTTAATGATTGAACTTAAGTTATCCTGATTTTTTTATTTGTGAAATCCGTATTAGGTGTTGTTCATCTCTGCAGCCATCATCCTTTGAACCTGTTCCTTCCTGTCTTTAGTGTGTTGGTGTTACTGATTTTGGATCTGTTGCTGTTGGTTTGACTTGAGAGGACTTCGTGGGTGTTTGGCTCCGTGTGTTTTAACTGTGGTTGAAGCAAAACGCGGAGCCAAACACAATATAACCAATCAGCTTAATAAATTTTAACATGGGTCCCACCACTTTTTTTTATCAAATTTAGCCGCAGACGCAAAAGCATCTGAGAGATGCTTTTGCTTCTGCGGCCAATGTGTGGAACATACAAACTATCAAAACCCTAGTGGGTTAACAACAAAATACAGAGCCCTTGAAGAAATAAAAACAAAAGGCAAAAAAAGATTAAAGGACACAGAAGGCCAATTAAACGTTCTTTAATTTATCAAAAACTAGTCAGAAAGAATATAATAAAATTTAGAAAGAGAGAAGGAAAGAAAACATGTATCAAGAAAAACCCACCAGAGTATACGATGGAATGGAGTTTCTTGATCCCTTTTGAGTCGCATTTTTTTGATTCGTGATGTCACCAAGAGGCACTCGTTTCTTGAATTTCTTTTTTTTTTTAACTAACATTGAAGACTATATATATATATGTCGAGGGGGGGAGATTGGGGTATATATATATAATTATAAATAGTAGAATATATATATATATATATATAATGTAACTATATTAAAAATATTTGTTTTTGTTTTTATTAAAAAATAACTCAACAAGAGAGTAAAAAAATATATACAAAATTAATAATTATATTTATTCCTGAATATATTTTACCAGATGTTCATCGATCAAATAATCAGGAAATGTATACGCATTCATGTATGGATTTAGTTCGTGATGAAATTGCAAATAGTTTGAAGAGAGAATAAAATCAAGTGTCTAATTTATTTGTATTATTAATTATATTTTATTTTTATGATTATTAATCTACATTTAAAAAACATTATATATATGTGTGTGTGTTCTTTAAAATAATTTCAATAGTTGACAACAATATGAAAATATTGGTAACCAAACACATGAAATTGTTTTTCATTAAACTCAATATCAACCACAATTTTAACCAAACACTAAAATTTCAGTTATGAACCGCAGCTAAAAGCGCTTTTCATAAAACTTTTTTTTTTCAACCTCAACCACAACACCAACCGTCACGCCAAACAGGCTCTTCATCTCCCTGCATTTTTTTAGAACACAAAAAACAGCTATGATGTTTTTGGGACTGCATTGGATATGATCCATGAAAATCTCAACCCTAATCTCAATTGAAGATCCAGATAATTACTCTTTTAGCACCCAAATACTCATACTGTTTCATATGCTTATTAATGATTTCTTATTTATTAAAAGCAGGGGTTTTCACTTCAGAGATTTATGATGACGATTGTATCTTTGAAGATCCAACCATTAAATTCCAAGGTAAAAACCTTTGAGCTTTCTGTGTATATACATCTCCAACTGTTTCATGTGCCACATCATCTATGTCAACTCGTCGGATATTGAGGAGTTCCCTAACTGATCTGAAACTATATTCAATCACATTCTTGTCTCTAATTTTTCCATGATGTGCTACATAGTTGTTGAAGTCTATGAGAGTTTGCTTGCATTACTTGGAATTCAATCTTCATTCCCCTTGCTTTTGGATCAGGTACTAAGTTGTATTCACGCAATTTGAAATTGCTGGTTCCTTTCTTCAATCGTCCATCAATTGGATTACAAAACATTGAGAAGGTAAACATTCTCTATAAACTTAAAATTGATTTCACAGTAAATAAAAAACTGCCTAGACCTTAAAATTCTTGGTACATGTACAAGACCTGTCTTCATTCATTAAACATGAGCAACTTGTAATGGATTTGGAACTTCTTGTTGTTCACAAAATAATTCTCAGAGCTACATTTTTCAGCAACATTTCTTTGACTACACCACCATGGTTCCATACTTGATCCCACATGCGCTTTTTTAGGCAAATGCATTTTTACAGCTTGCTATTGTAGTCCTGTAATCTCAGCTGCGCAGAGGATTCTTCAGGAGTTCAGTGTGGAGAACTCTATGTAGTTGATAGTTTAAGTTTTTGTAGCATGATCAGTGTGGATTCACAGTTGAAGCGCATATGTGTTGGATGTGAAGCAATTCTTGGTACATCTCCTTCTAGCAGCCTTATGCTAGTGCTCATCTTTTAGAACATCTTAGGTAGTGGATGGACCTTCTTACAATTGTGGCATTTGTAGGAGATTATAACTGGACTTGTTTTCTCCTTCAATTCTGATTAATCAATGGTGCCAAAATCACTCCTACCAAACACTATATACGGCATGAGAGGATGGAAGATGAAGGGTTATATCCCATGGAAAACATGTGGACAAACTCATAGGTATCTACGAGAACAAGAGTTGTTGTCTTACAATTTGCTCTTGCAAGTTTATAGCTCTAATATACTGCGGGGGAGTCTGCATTGAAGAACATATGCAACTATTTCCTCATCTTACATCCTCCTTGAGCTAAACCTTTTCCTTTTCTACTTGGAACTATTTACAATTTGATGTTGTTGATAATAAGGCCCAATAATATGACTTTGCATGCAGGGTGTCAATTCTGAAACAGATTTTCTCACTCAACAATAGGTGAAAAGTTGCGTAAGGATTTACCATATGTCCCTTTAGATGCTCGTGTTATTTACCACGATATAGTTTAGATGAAACAGTTGTTGTTTGCCATTACTACCATAGGTATGTAGAGGAATGCATATGATTGCCAGGTTGACTATATTAGTGAGATGTACGTTGGCTGGATTCTTATAGAAAATGTCAAAATTGCCATTACTTTCTCCTTGCTGCATTTCTAACTTGGTGTTATTTGTTAACTGTCAGTTTTGCATATATGACATTGAGGAAACTCATCAGGTCGTAATGTGTTTGCTTACAATGTTTTGATTGGTGGGCTATGCAAGGAGAAGAAGACTAGGATTGCAGAGAAGAAGCTGTGTGATGGATTTGCAGCTTATTGGTGGGTACGGTAAGGCTGGGGAGGTGGATAGGGCTATTAGTTTGAAAGAGAGGATGAAGGAGGAGGAGGTCGAGCCGAGTGTTATTGCTTTTAACCTGTTGCTTAGTGGCCTCTATCTGTTCTAGATGAGGCTTCCTGCTCATTGTTCGGCTACTTTTCCAGTGCTTCACTAATTTCACATGCTTATTGCTTTGATCAATTGGTTCTTCTAACAATTGGTTTATATTTTTCTTATATATCCATTAAGGCCAAGTGTATGCAGACTCTGGGAAAACAGGAATCACTTGTGGGGACAATTATGTTTCCAGCTTTGATGGTTTTCTTGTGGATGCTACGGCATGCTAAGCTCTCATTTGCTTATAAGCATGCCCTGCTTCATGTCCCTGCTAGTATATATACCAGCTGCTGTACGAGAAGCCACAGAGGTCTCATTGAAGATCTTATTTGTATCTTAGTGGGGATAGGGGATGTCAGTTTTAAGTTTTATTCTGAACTAGATAAATGGATTTAATATGAATTTTTTATTCTTTGTTGATTTACTTAGACATATAAATGTAATTGAATCATTGTTGTATTATGAATTTTAATTTACTATTTTTTTTTTATTTCAACCATATTTATTTAGTTTTAATATTAATGATATTTCAATATATTATACTAGTTTTAAAATATTTATTCATAATTAATTAAACAATAAATAAATATAAAATTGATGAAAAAATTAATTACCATTTGCAACGGATTCTCCGTTGCAAATTTAAACTTTGCAACGGGATTTTCGTTGCAAAATTTCAAATCATTTGCAACGGATAATCCAATGCAATTGGCAACGGATATTCCGTTGCAAATTCATTTGCAATAGATTATTCGTTGCAAATGAATTTGAGAATTGCAACGGAACATGTCCGTTGCAAAGTCCGTTGCTAAAAAATATTAGCAACGGATTCCTTTAGTGTTTGCAATGGATTCGTTTGTTGCAAACACCCCTCTTTTCTTGTAGTGCACGAATTGAAACTGTCAGAATGATTGTAGCTCTGGCAACGCAAAGAAACTGGAATATATTTCAGTTGGATGTTAAATCATCCTTTCTTCATGGTGATCTCAATGAAGACGTGTATATTGAACAACCAAAGGGCTACGAAATTAAGGGAAGTGAGAATAAAGTATACAAGTTGCATAAGGCGTTGTATGGGCTGAAGCAAGCCCCACGAGCCTGGTTCAGTCGAATGGAGAATTACTTTATCAAGGAAGGATTCTTGAAATGTCCAAATGAGCAAACCCTCTTCACAAAACAGACAAAAGAAGGTAATATGCTCATTGTGAGTGTGTATGTAGATGATCTAATCTACACTGGTAATGATGTAGAGATGATGAATGGTTTTAAGAAGCATATGATGACGGTGTTTGAGATGACGGATTTAGGAAGAATGAAGTTCTTCCTTGGGATTGAAGTGATGCAGAGAAGTGATGGAATCTTCATTTTCCAAAGGAAGTATGCACTGGAGATTTTAAAGAAATTTGGGATGTCAAAAGTCATGAAGTAAGTAGCCCAATTGTCCCCAGTTCTAAACTATGCAAGGATGCAAGTGGAGTTGCAGTTGATGAGTCGTATTACAAGCAGATCATAGGAAGTCTCATGTATCTCACATCGACACGACCAGATTTAATGTACAGTGTAAGCCTGATTAGCAGATATATGGCCAAACCAACTGAGGCTCACTTGCAAGCTGCGAAACGGATATTGAGATATCTGAAGGGTACGTTCGATTATGGAATTATGTACAAGAGGGGAGGGCCAACTGACTTAGTTGCTTACACCGACAGTGACTATGCTGGAGATGTAGATGATCGGAGAAGTACATCCGGTTATATGTTTCTTTTGAGTTCTGGAGCAGTGTCCAGGGCGTCAAAGAAGCAACCGATTATTACCTTGTCTACCGCAGAAGCAAAGTTTGTGGCAGCAGCTATTTGTGCAAGTCAAGTGGTATGGATGAGAAGAGTCCTTGATCAGCTTGGTCAAGTTCAAAAGAAAAATATCATCGTCATGTGCGACAATAGTTCCACCATCAAATTGTCGAAAAATCCAACAATGCATGGGTGAAGTAATTAAACACATAGACATACATTTCAATTTTTGAGAGAGTTGGCTAATAGTGGAATAATTGAGCTGACTTATTGTGGGACAGGAGAGCAAATTGCGGATGTGATGACGAAACCATTGAAGTTAGAATTTTTCCAGAAATTTAGAAGTCAGATGGGAATGTGTAAAGCTGGTGAGATAAACTAACTAAGAATCATAGTTAGTTTAAGGGAGGGATTGAAGAGGATTGTAGTAGTATAATAAACCTCTGCATGGCTAGCATGCGTGCATATTTCTATTCTGTTGTCAGTCTGTTAGCAACTTATGCTAACAGAATAGTTAAGTAGTTAAGCATGTTTAACACAATCTGTTAAGTGGTTAAACATGCTTTAACACCCTAGTCGCGTGTGACTAGAGGCTATAAAAGCCATCCGTTTTCTGTAATTGAATAAGATTTTTCATTTCAATATTACTTTACAGTTCCGACATTGCAGACCTTGCAGAAATGTTCAACTCTTTTGGCTCTGTTCTTTCTGTTGAGGTACATATTTTCATCTATCACTTTGGACCTTTCCTTTCTTGCTTGAGACATCTGGGTTAGATTATGTAAAGAAATACGAATTCTAGTTTATTTTTCAAAATTTGGATTCGATCATCTGAATTTCAGATAACTCCATCCTAGCTCAAAATCTGAATTTTCAAGTGAATTTTTATTTTGGTTCTATTGTAGCTATGATTCGTCAAATCTTCTTCATTGTTTTGATTCAATCGCAACAGCTACACTATATAATTTGGAAACTTGGTGGGATTTTAGCCAAAGATTGGAAAGATGAAATTCTGTAAAGTATGGTGGATACTGGTCAGGCTTTCTGCTGAATTAATGAGATTGAAACAAAATTAGCCTGATGGGAAGGTGGAAACTTTGGTTTTAGCTGAATATAAAAAGTGAAACAGGACTCGTTACTTATAAAGCTGTGGGACTGCACTCTCAAGTTTTCGATTTTTTGTTGATCTAATTGCAGGTTTCTCGGAACCCGAACCCTGGGACCGGAGTAAGCCGAGGATGTGGTTACATCACAATGAGTTGTATAGAGTCGGCCAGGAATGCAGTCTCTGCGTTGGATGGATGGATCAGTTGAGTGTGAACTAGCTACCATTTTTTAATTATCATTGTAAGTATTTCTCTGTCTGATTTACGTATTGCCTGAAATTCGTTTACTATTTTCAAGGATGTCGATGGCAGGGAAATGCGGGTTAGAGACTCAGTTGGAATGAGTTCAGGGAGAAGGAACCCTGACGCTCTGAACTCAGCACCTATTTTACGAAAGTCCACACAAGTTGTACATAGGTTATCTTCCCTGGAATTCAAAACTGGAGACTTGAGGAATCTATTTAGTCAGTTTGGGGCTGTGGATATGCGAGGGTGCTGTATGATCGTAAAGCAGGAAAGAACCGTACTTATGCCTTCCTCTCATTCTCATCTGCTGCAAAAACGTGATGCTGCACTTTCAATTAATGGGACAGCTAAGTTCATTAGCATCCTCCCTTTTTTCAACTCTCTCTCTTCTTTCACTTCATTTTGTCATTGTTGCCAGTTAATTGAATTTTTCTTGCAGGCCTTCTATGATCGTGTTTTAGTTGTTAAAAGAGGGGTTGAGAGACGACCCCTCTCCGGCTGAAATTTTGCTGCTTGAATATATGTGATGAGGCTGGACAGATTCAATAGCTCGAAGCATTCTCCTTACCTGAAATATCGGCAGAGGGTTTGCTTTCTCATCCTCGTTCCTTCGTATTCAAGTTTTGCATCTCACACTGAAGTTTGAGTACCCGTCAAGTTTTGTAGGCATCAACTTTGTATTAAAAGTACATTGAGAAAATTTAAGTAGATATAAGTAAAGTTGACTTTAGATTCTTGGCAGGTGATTCATGATTGTATGTTTATGTGCTCTGATATACTCTCGTAGTCTCTTGTTTTCTGAAAAAGCAGTGTGTGTATACTCTTTATCTTTTCCCAATATCTTAGTTTCTGAGTTTGGTGTCGCTGTAGTGGTGGTATTATCCAGTTCATGATAATTTCGAGGTGTGGATTATAAATTGCACCCATATCAAGCTGGTTCTAAGCGTACACAAGGGAGAGGGAGAGGGAGAGGGAGGAATCATATAATCAGAGTGACATATTACCACTTTTCCATATTGGAATAGCATGGGAAATATTTGAGCTTGCAACTTCCTGGAAAAAAATATGTATTACGAAATTGATTGCTTAGCTGATGTATTCTTTAAGACGCAAGTAGAAGACAGCAGCTGCCAAAAATTTCCCTGGATTCGAGCTTGGAATTGTTGTCTGAGCAATTTAGGCATTATTCTCCTAACTGAAACCTTTTCCTTCTGTGTTTTTTCAGAGTGGAAACTACAATTGAAATTTGATTTTCCTGATTACACCCATGTGCTTGCTCTTGCAATTCACTCATCATCATCCTGTTCTGTCACTAGTTTAAAAGAAAAACATTAACCCTGATAAATTTGCTTGTTTGTGTTTTCTTGTGTGCGTGTTTGCTCTGGATACAGTATGCACAATAGAATGAAAAATAATATAAAGGGGATGCCTCTGTTGTTGCTCACCCATCAATTCCAAAAGGAGTGATCCACTATAATAAGCATTTGTGAATGTATACTTTGAACTGAGTACGTATCTGCAAGTTTTGGGCTTCAGAGGAGAGAAAAAAGAGTCTGCAGCACGAAGATACCATTGTATTTATTCATAAACTATGATTTGTATCAGAAAATATCGAAGAGCAGGAGGCTGTCTGTAGAGGGAGAGTAGTATGTCTTTAACATGCGATTCTCCTTGTTAATAATCCACAGACGCCAAATCAGCACGTCATAGCGTTCCCTAGCTTCTTGAGCGGCATTTGAATCGTTTCTGCAACTCTTCTATCCTTCAAAAAACATGCGAGAAAGCCAACGGATCTCTGGTTTTGACTTTGGAGTCGATTACCTCGTTGACAATCTCCAAAGCAACACTCAATTTGTTTTTCCTTTTTATTTGGTTTATATTTTCTTATTACTATTGGTTTTATATGATATGGGTTATAAAACTTTAAACTCTTCAGTTTCATCCTATATTTTTTAACCGATCAAATTTGATCATCATTCTTTTTTTTTTTTTTTATTATTATTATTATTATATGGGTAGGCTCAGCTCGGGCTGAACTTGACCGAGTAAGGCCAACAGTGGATCGTTAGACCGCTTTTTTATTTTTTCTAATATTTTATTGAACAGTACATTAACCGTTTTTGTTCCTCGAAAAGGACAAAACACACGCCTGGGGGAGGGGGGTTCCGGTAATTAACCACTATTTTTTACTGACAGTTGTTGGTGCGTTGCCTAATGTGTCGTTCGTATCAACGCTTGCATGTTATTAGGACGACGCGTGTGGTGTCATACAACGTCAGAAAATGCCCAATCAGCGTCTAGAATGGTTTTTAGCCATGTTCTTTTCCATTTGGTGCGACGCATGCAACACTATAGTGTCTGGATACGTGTCAATGATCGTTAGAATTTCCCTCCCAATTTCTCTCTCCCGTCTGCATTAAATAACGTTAGCCAATCTGTTTTTTTCAAAGTTCATTTCGGTCCATGAATGTTGTAATTTGGTTTGCTTGCCCTTAATGCTATTATATAGATTTTTATTTGTTTCAGTTTCGTCCTTCAATTGAAATTGATTATATATTGGACTTTCAATTGGGTCCTCATGTTTTTAGTTTTGCGGATTGAGCTACAATTCTTAATATTTTTGGTATCAAAGTTTTGATGGATTTCAATTTCATCATTCCATGCAAATTTATTATAAATCCTTAATATTTTCAGTGCTAAAGTTTCATTTCTTTCAATTTTATCCTTTTATGCAAGTTAATTATGAATTTTAGTTTCATTTCGGTCCCAATTATTTTACTTTCATGTTTTTTTTATAATTATTTAATTTCAATGTTTGGATTTACTTGCATTTTGTTCTTCAAATTAATTATATTATTTAAAGTTTGTCAAATTGATTTTTTTTTTTATATTTATGTCAAATTTAAGTATGTGAAACTAATTATATGTTTTAATATTTATTGAATATTATCACCTATATATATAAAGAGAAAAATGACCTAGGATTTTTTGAAGAACAAAAATTCAATATCAGTATTCTTAAATACATTTAATATAAGAATACAAGGAATAAATCTTATAAACAATAAAAAAAAATGTCTTCAAATTTTAATTTTGTTCTCTTTTTTTTAAAGTTAATTTCTTAAAAAATATTTATAATATTTTGGGATTAAATATTTCATATCTAATATTACTAGGCAAAAAATACAACTCCAATTTTTTTTTTGACAAATTTACCTAGATTATTTACAATTAAAAAATATACAAGTCACTCCCCGTTTTGGTTACACTAATTTGTTTAGACGACAGATAAGTAATTATAGCACGTAAGAAAATTAGGTTTCTTTCTAAAAACAAATACACTATTTTTATTTATAATACATCAGATATAATATTATCAGGGAAAAAAGGCAACTCATAAATTTTTTTTGACAAATGTTTTTTTATAATACATTACCACTCCCCATTTTGATTACACTATAAAGTATGTGAGCCTAATTATATGTTTTAGTATTTATTGAATATTATCGCCTAAAAATATATAGAGAGAAAAAAAATGACTTACGATTTCTTGAAAAACAAAATATCAGTATTCTTAAATACATTTAATATAATAATATGATGAATAAATCTTATAAAAAAAACTTTTCTTTTGATTTTAAATTTAAATTTTATAGTCTTTTGTTTAAGTTCATTTCTTAAAAAGCAAATTATAATATTTTTATTTTTAATATTTTTAATCTATTATTACAAGGGAAAAAATTCAAAAAAAAGTTTACAAGTTTACTTTGCTCATCTTCAATTAAAAAATATACGAGTCACTACCCGTTTCGATTTCACTGTTCCTTGTAAACTACAAATAAGTTATTATAGCACACAAAAAAATTAATTTTATTTTTTAAAAAAATTACAATATGTTTATTTCTAATGTGTCAGGTTTGATATTACTGGAAAAAAAACAAATTCATAAAAATAAAAAGTTAACAAATTTACCTTGTTTATCAATGATTACACAGTAATAGAAATGATAATTTTAAATGTTAAAACTTCGTTGTTATTGTTTTTATAATAGGTTGTGATGATCTTTTTTATTATATTAAATCTTGCATATATAAATATTATATTTTATTTTTGAGCTAGAGAATCCTATTAATTTATTTAATTCCAACAATTATAAAAATTATTTGCTCAGCCCGCAACGTAGTGTGGTTAATGTTTTAAATTTTCAAGTCAAATGATTTTTTTTTTCGGTTAATAATTTTTATTTTATGTTTTCTATTTATTGTATTTTTATTTTATTTTCTGTTATTTTTATTGGTTTTTTTCCACTTAAATGATTTTTTTACCTAATAATTTTATTTTTTTTGTTTGATCTTTTGTTAAAGTTATTTAAATTTTTTTAATCTTTTATTTTTTTTCATTATTAACATAATAATAATAATAATAATAATAATAATAATAATAATAATAATAATAATAAGAAGAAGAAGAAGAAGAAGAAGAAGTGTTTTAATTATTTTTCTTGCTTACTTTTTTTTTTAATTGTTTTTCAGCTTTTTTTCTTGAGATAATATGATAATTTTTATTATTTTGACAGTAATAACAATGATGGTTTTAGATGTTAAAGCTTCGATGTTATTATTTTTATAATAGGATCTGTGATTGTTTTATGATATTTAATTTTTCATATATAGATATTATATTTTAATTTTGGATTGGCAAATCCTATTGAATTCTTTAATCCAAACAATTATAAAAATTGTTCACTCAGTCCGCAGCATAGTGCGATATAGTTTTTAAATTTTCAAGTCAAATGATTTTCTTAAAAAAATATTTTTCCCTTGTATTTTTTTTTTGTGACTGGTTTCCTTTTTTTCTTTTTAATAAATAGAGACCTTTTTTTCATTTTTTAAAAACATTTTAATAGCCAAGGAGTCCAAGTTAGTTGTTTTTTTCCGGGTGTCTTTTTTTGTATTTTTTTAAACAAGGTATCCGTAGCAATAAAATTATAATAAATCATTTCATTTTCTTAGCAAATTTTCTAACAAATTTATCAAAAATATTTTAACAATAACAACATTCAATCATTTTTTGGTGAAAAAAACCATTTTTGATAGATTTTATTAATTATGATTTTACTAATTAAATATTAAAATAATAAAATATAACATATATAAAATCAATCAATCAATCAATTTTTTATCTAAATAAAAAAATTGAGCTCCGGGTAAAACCGCTCGTTTACTCGATAATCATAGACACACAACAGGCGTTTGAAATGATTGAAAACTCTGGTTTTGAACAATGACCACCACATGTCCTTCATTCAATACACCGATTAATCGTTTTTTTTCTTGGGTGTCTCCCTTATTGTTTTTGATCGCTAAAGACGGAGGATGATGAGCCAAACCGATATTTAAAATATATTATTGATTAAAATAAAATAAAAATGGTGGAACCCATCCAACTTTTTCAATAACATTTATAGAAAAAACAATCATTTCTTATGCCTTGCTGGTATGCCATCAATTTCATTCTTACGTGCCCTTTCCTCATTGGATGAAGATGGGCTAAGGGATATCTGTGCTTGCCTTCGCTCCCACGTTGCGTTCAGTCATGCTTTTCATGGGTGACGCAAATCATCGTCCCTGGAATGGCCCGCACCTAGACCACGTCACATGCTTTTTTATCAGGTTACGTGCTTCTAATTTGCAGCCCTCCTATAACAATAACAATAATAATAATCCCTCCTACCGCAGCAGCAGCAGCAACAACAATGTGAGGCTTGTTTGCACTCAGCCAACAGCCGAAAAAAACTTATTTGGTCAAAACTTTATGACTAGTGTATGTGATACAAGTTTATTTCGATTGATTGTTAATTCTATAAATTGAAGTATACTTTAAAATCATAAATAAATAAAAGTATTATAGAAAATGTGCAGGCATTTGCAGTATATATTTGCAATATTCACCCACTCACACTCTACATGAATTCATTGTTATTTTTCTTATTACATATAGTCCTCAATTTTTTCTACAGAGGATTGAAAGGCGAATCAATATATAAAAGCCTATAAAATGGTGGTGGGTTCAAAGTTACTGTGAAAAGTTTAATTTAGCTCTTCAACTTTCTAATTTTATTTTCTCATTATTTTTGCAATTTAATTTCGGTACAAAAATGATTTTTATTAGTTTGTAGTTTCTGGTTTGAGAGAAAAAAGAGAGATGGTCGGCTTTCAACCTCAAGAGAAAAGATTACCGTTCAAGCTATTTTTTTTACCGTGTTCAAGGATTTCATGACATTTTGAAATGAAAAAGATAAATTTAACCTGGTTTATTTTTTGGTTTTTTAATTTTTATGTTTAGGTTGATGAATTGGGGTTTAGATGATTTAAGGGTGCTTATAAGGTGTTTTTGGATTAAAATAAATTAAAAATTGAGTTACAAATAATTTAATTTGCTAAACATGATTAAGGCTATAACTCAAGTCTTTAATTTTTGTTTTATTTTTCCTGTAACATGCTTGTATTAGCTTGACGTATTTGTTGCTGGAAAATCCATAAGTCATGCAGGCTGTACCATTTACCAACAGAATAATAATATTACTAAAACTTAAAATTAAATTAAAAGTCACCGCTAACTGAAGTTTGTTGCACTAAGAGAAGATTCGACTGTACGTGACACGTGTCAAACGCTTCACCATAAGATCTCAAAGTGTGTTCTCCAAGGCCAGCGTGGCAACCCCTCTCAAAAATATCTTTCCCAACAGTCCAAAAACCATGCAACACGTGTTCAGCTTGGCCCCCACCAATGAGGACAATTAGAACCACAGCATTGAAGTACCGGTTCCTACCAGAAAAATAAAAAATGTGGCCCATATGCTGACACGTCATCCAAACTAACTAGTAGCCAATGGCGGCCCACCTTTTGATCGACCCTCGGATCTCCTCAAATCAAATAACTAAACCAAAGCACTCTCTCAGCCCACCTTGGCGAGAAGATATTTTTAGCGGTGTCTGCGGTTGCGAGTGAAAGTTGGAAAAAGGAGGCAGTTTTTGCTATCTCATCTTCACTAAAATTAATTTCAGACATTTTTTTTAATTACTGTCATGCCAAGGATGAGTTTAATTTTGCTCCAACATTAACCAAAACACTCTCTCTTCTCGTTCTTTCTTTCTTCCTGATACAACCACAATTTAATTTTGTTTTTTCTTCTCTTCAGAAATTAGGGTTTGTCTTTTGTGTTAAGTTTCAAATTTCCATTTTTTGTTTTGTTTTGCTTGGTGTAAGTATCATCGTGTTTGAGAATGAGTAAGGTGGTGTTGAGTAGCAGTAATGAAGAGGCGGAGGGGATGGTGGTGGAGTTAGAGACAGAGAAGAAGGATATGGGATCGTCGGAGGTGGTTCGATGGGAAAAGTTTCTACCAAAGATGGTGCTCGGAGTTCTCCTGGTTGAAGCTGATGATTCTACTCGTCAGATTATTGTTGCTCTTCTCCGAAAATGCGGTTACAGAGGTTTGTATTTTCTTCCTTTTCACACTTCGTTGCTCTTACCATCTTTTTTATTTTTCTTTAATTTCTTTTTTTCTGTCTAATTTCAATTCAATCCTCATTTCTTTTTTCTTCTCGATCAACTTATCTTTTTTCAAGTATAAAAAAGTTTTATTTTATTTCTTTGTGATATAAACATGCAGTATCTCGTGGCTGCAATACCATTGTGGCATGTTTTCGCTGTTTTTGATAAAGATTCATCTTTTTTTTTTATTATTATTTTTAAAAAATAATCGATATTTCACTTCTTTTTTGGTTTCTAGGGGATTGGAATTTGTGTTGAATCTATCTATTATGCTTGGTTGAATAAGGCGGCATTACTTTTTTGCTGCTCTTGATAGAAAAATATCTATCATGCTATGTAGCCTGGATGGATTTACTTCTGACCCTTGCTCAGTAACCTGTTGATTCCTCTTTCCAACTTTCTCTGATATATGATGTAATTGAACATTATATTTAATTTGTGAGTACTATATGAGTCTGCAATTTTCGAAAAAAATACAAAATCATGTAATACTCAATTTTTGGTATCATGGTCTTCGACTGAAGATGTATGTCTTTTTCTCTCTGAGCAGTTTCTGCTGTTCCTGATGGATTGATGGCGTGGGAGACTTTGAAGGAGAGACCCCATAGCATAGATCTCATATTAACTGAAGTGGAGCTGCCATTAATTTCGGGATATGCGCTTCTTTCTTTGGCCATGGAGCATGATGTTTGCAAAAACATTCCTGTCATAAGTATGTAAACAAAAGCCTGTTCTTGTTAACTTTACTACCTGATGTTTTGTTTGTCGTTGTGCTAAACAATGTCAGGTTTTGTTGCATCTTAATTAAACATACAGTGATGTCTTCACACCACTCAATTAGTATGGTTCTGAAGTGCATGTTAAAAGGAGCAGCTGACTTTCTCGTTAAGCCTGTTCGGAAGAATGAATTAAGGAACTTGTGGCAGCATGTTTGGAGAAGGCATACTGTATGTGTAACTCTCTAGTTCATCGTTTTCGTTCTGTTATTCTGGCTCAAGAGCATTCTGCTAATGGTTTTTTTTTTTTTTACAATTATTGATCAGCTCACTGCTGGAAAAATCTCTCGAAACTCGCATAAAGTTGAGGCCTCATCTGAAAACAACGCAGCCTCAAGTGATTTTGCGACATCTGTGCAGAAAAATAAGGATTGCTGCGAGAAAGGGAGTGATGTCCAAGTGAGTATTAGGTCACTTCATTATCGCTCTTGTAGAAATATGCAGTCTGTCTTTGACTTCATTCCTCTGATGTATTTGGAAAATTTTAAAAAAAATCACTTCGGTTCAGTTTTGGTTTCGAGAGAACACCAAAAAACCAAACCGATTTTTTCCAACAGAAAAAAAAAAAACAAAAAACTGAATAAGCCCAAGCCCATCGCACTAAATCCTCTAAAAAAACCCAATTAAAAGATCTATGTACTAATTTTTGCTTTTTTTTTTTTTTTAAATAGAGAAAAAGACCTAATTAACCAGGTTAGGCTGAACTGGTTTTTTTTGGTTTTTAAAATAAAATCGGTTCAGTTGGACTTTGTGGTCCAATTCCAACTGAACTGACCGACGCTCACCCCCCATTCCCATGTCTGCTTCTGAATGCGATGCAGACAGGGGAAGAAATAGTTGTTTCAGTGTTTTCATGTAACCTGACTGACGAGAAATCAATTGATTCTCCTCTTTGCATCCCCGACTCCTTTTGGCTCGTCAGTTGCACAATCTTTGTAAAGCAGTAAGCTATAGATATATCCAGGATCCATGATGAAATTCATGCACGACACTTGTGGAGTGAGAAACAATTTCTCTTTCCGGATTAGGTTGAAGTATCACATAGAGACTGCATGTTTGCCACTTCCCTTGCTGAGTTCTTGTACGACCCCTTGCTTGGAAGCTGACACTGCTCACTTGCATAATATGCAGGGGCTTTCACACCTGAATTATAGGAGTGCTTCAAATTTGAGCGATGCAGATAATGAGAAGCACGAAAATAATGCCAAAATAAATGAAAGCCCAGGTATGTCTCACGTTTACATTCCTACTTTTTACTTGTCATTGTCTACAACCGCTTGAAAACTTTGCCTTCTTTGTTCAGTAATACCAAACAAAGGGACATCTAACACAGTATTTGTTGCAGAAATGTCAAACAGGACAAGACCTGACAGAGAACCGTACCATGGAGCTTATAATCCAACTGCTCTGAGAACGTCAGAGGAGCATGCTTGTGCTAAGTCAGTGATTCATAATGAGGACTCTAGACCAGAAAATGAGGAACGTGCTAATAGCTCCTCTGGCCACGACGATGTCCATGGTGAAACCTCAAGTGGAGCCGTTGACTTGATTGGTACCTTTAATAATCGCCCAAAGCACACCTATACACACTCTAGTATACATGATGAGACAAACCAGTTTGAATCCCCTCCACTACTTGAACTCTCTCTCAGAAGATTGTATCCCAGTAGCTCAAAGAACCATGGGGTAGATGAAAGACATGCATTGAACCATTCCAATTCCTCAGCCTTCTCATTGTAAGTTTTTGTGCCCCATTACCTTACAGCTAAACTTGAAATACTGGTTATGAGATAAAACCTGAGCCATCATACTGTTTTTCATATCAAACTCTAGTTTAACATCATGGAAGTGAGTCTATCTCCCTTCAAGTTTTCCTCTTTTTTGTTCCAGTTTCGCTTTTTCTTTCTCATGTTTTTATATTTATCAAATTATTATTTATCTATCATGTAAGGTCCATCTCTCTTGTGCTTATTCAGTATAATTTACTCCATTATAATAAAATATCAGGCATAGGGAAGAAACAGGAGTTCTGGGACGGTGGATTTAATGGAATAGGTTGTTATGAGATTCAATATTGATATTAGATAGGGTGTTCCCCAATTGTTGAATGAAGGGATCATAAATACATATTAACTGATTTGTTAAAGAACAGGAACCGTGTTGTTACAGTTTTTTTTTCCTTTTATGACGTGTTTTCTGCTCTACCTAACGGGCTTGCAGCTTCTTTGGTAATCATGCATAGCAAGAGAGATGGATTCTTGAGTTCAAACCTCACTTTTGTCAGAAACAATTGTGGTTTCTGCACCCTGATTGCATAATTTTAATGAAAGTTATTTCTTTTTAACTCTCGAAGGTCACATTTGGAAATGCTACTCTGATTAACTCATAGGTCCTCTCTGCAGGTACAATAGTAAGACACTGCAACCCCCCTTTCCAACATCTGCCAGCAATGGCTTAGATTCCAAGGAAGAAGCCAGCAAGTCTCCTGATCTGTCATCCAATCAACTTGCTCAAAATGCTGGTACTATTTCTCAGAGACATGATGCCTCTTTGAGTGGCAATCAAGAAATTATGACCACTCCAGTCATTGTCCAATCCGGGAAGGTAGAATTAGCACACTCAAGCCTTCAACTTGGATTGAATCCTGTTTTAGGATCAAGGCTTGACAATATCTCTAGCGGACGTGGTAATGTTTTCTCCCTTCTATGTTATACACAATCAAATGCAGCATGGAATACCAAACTTTCAGGGCAGCAACTGTCTCCATTTCATTCAAATCCTGAAGCTCTTAATTCCAAGCAAAACCACAGGTGCTCTGCTGAAACTACATACTATGTTGATCAAAATGATCTTCAGCAGAATACTATGGAACCTGTGATTGAAATGAGGCATGATTCACCTGCTGCTGGTCAGAGTACAAGTAGTAGTTTATGTAACGGTGTTGCCAATAATAAAAATAATAATAATAGCAGTGCATATGAAAGCTTTGGCAGTAGAAATGATGGAAATGCCTCGTCAGTTGTGACAGCTGAGAAGTCCATGGCTCAAGAGAACTTGAATAATGGGGGTAACTTCAACCATGATGGTTTTGGAGGGATAGATTTGTATCGCTCTAGCCAAAGAGAAGCTGCTCTAACAAAGTTCCGCATGAAGCGGAAAGATCGATGCTATGAGAAAAGGGTATGCACTACTTATTGCTCTATACAGATATTGCGCTGATCTGCTCATGTGCATTGAGATGACTCCGTCAGTAGCTGCTTGTGAACCCATGTCATATAGCTGTCGTATCTTATCACAAATATTCTTTAAACTGCCATCCTTCTGTCAATTCTTCCTGTTGCTGATTTTCATAGTTGCTATGAGCAATCTTAACTAGCTGGGAAATATCACTTTTACTGAACTTGTAGTGCTGACCTCATTGACACAGACATGAAAACTTAAAATTCAGCTGCTAGGAAAATATGTTATTGCCTGTGATGAGGATAGCAAAATCACATACCGAGACATGTATGAAATGCTTTTGCAATTCTTAAACATAGACTTCCGTTGATCTGCAGGTTCGATACCAAAGTCGGAAAAGACTGGCAGAGCAACGCCCTCGGGTGAAAGGTCAGTTTGTTCGTCAAGTGCAAAATGATTGCCCAGTTGCCAACGGTTGACCGTGAAATTTATCATCACATACTTGTTTGTTGGTCGAGGGCATTGCTGTTCTTGAAATGAAGGCATGTCTATGGTAAGATATGAACGTGTTCGCAACCTCCTATACTTTTGGGTCTCCTGAAATGACAATGTGGATGTAACTTTAATTTTTGGGTCTACAAGAAAAGAAAAGACAGGCTTGTAATTATGGGCTGAAGTCTGAATCCTCCTCTACCCTGGTTAATTTCTTAGCATGTGCAGGTAGATGACTGACTTGTAGGTTTTAGGAAGCTTTAATAGGAGACAATTTGGGTTGATAGTCTTAAAAGTGGGCATGTTTCTTCTGCTAGCTTTACCAGAGTACTGCATTATATGATTGCTGGGCAGCTTCCACTTCGTGACTGCCTGAAATTCTAGGAGAAAGTGGATATTGTAAGTATTCTGTGTTTTATCTTGTCCAGTAACCTTGCCAGTTCGGGTCATCTGATTGAGGCATTCGTTCCATTGCATTTACATGCACGTAGATATTTTGGTGAAGGAACTGCATCGCAATGAATGCTTGTCCATCGATTTTTATATTTATATCCAACATTAGTTCTTATATTTCACATATTATCAAATAAAAGAATTTGGATTTCTATATCTTATCCATCATATTTTAAATATATACTATTAAAATACTATTTATCATTTAATATAAACTCAAAAGAGTGCATTAGTGTGTTAGATTGAGCTTGGATTAAGTTTTTCCAATTTTGAAAATATTTATATTCTATTTATTATTCATTAAATAAATATTAAAAAAAATCCTCCCATTGGATTAATATTTATTGAATTTAGGTTAAATTGTTGTATGTAGTGCCTGACTTATGTTCTTAACCTCTCATTTTATTATGGGGCATTTCTAGGAATCGTATGTTTAGGTAACAATTAGCTGCTTGCGCTTTGCTACGGTCATGATATAATCTAGCTGTATATATAAAAGGTGATTTGAGACATTTAAATAAAACTTGAATAGGGTATTTCAAATTGATTACTTTTTCAGTTAAACTATTTTCTATGCGAGTGAGTTTAATTATATTAATTCTTGCGTAACTAATATAAATTTAAAATTATATGAGTATATATTGAATCCAGAATTTTAACCATTTAAAATTAATTTTCCTGGATAGTTATTCATCATGTAGAGAGAAGAACTTTATATATATATATATATATATATATATATATATATAGGAATGATTGTTTTATTGTAGTTGCGTGTATTGTAGCATTTGAGTGTGTGAACTTATAGAGTATGAATTGTTTTATTAAAAAATAATAATAATTGGATATCTAAATTATTATATTCACTGTATTGAAACAATTTACTTAATAATTAAATTTAATTTAAAAAAATAAAATTACATACTCTATATAATTAAACAACAAAAATTAATTGTTGCTTTTACACCTATTAAAAAAAAACATTATTGAAATTCCATTCTTACATCACTATTATTACTATGACTATAACAACTAAAATTATCATTATTATTACTTCCCAAATAATGAAAATTATTAAATTAATCTGAAAAATAAAAAAAAGAAAAATATTAACAAAAGAGCAAATAAGAAAAAAATTAAAAAAACAATCACTAAAATTATCATTATTAGTGAGTAAACAATGAAAACCATAAAATTATTTTAAAAAATAAAACAAAAAACCATAAACTTTAACAAAAGAGCAAACAAAACAACAACAAAAAAGAGAACCAAAATAAATATTATTAACATAACAAATCATTGTATTTGAAGAATGAATAAAAATAACATAAAACTAAAAACAAAACAAGGGGAAAAACGAAAAATATCGATTTTAAAATGATCATCTACATAAATTAAAATTCTAGCACTAAATTGAAAAAACAATTCCCAACAAAGGACAAAATGATAAAAATAAAAACTAAAACTAAGAGCATAGATACATAAATACATATAAAAAATAGAATATGTCCTAGAAGGACCGAAAAATTCTAAGGAATCAATACCAAACCAAAAATTAAAGAATAAAGTTCAAAATAAAAAATAAAATATTTGATTAATTTCAGTTGGAGGAAAAAAAATAGAATAAATCAAAATTTGAGACCAAAAAAATTTAAAACAAACTAAAAATCAAAAGAATAAGGGCAAAAATAAAATAAAATAACATATATGCTCAATTTCAATTGGATGACAAAATTAAAACAAATCAAAACCTCAATATCAAAACAATTAAGAACACATAAAAAAAAGGATATGAATGTATTTTTGGCTAGAGGAGAGATAAAAGTTATATAAAAAAAGAATAATTGTTCATTGATAAGTCTATGACCAACAATTGCTCCTCCATATGGAAGAGGACATGACAACGTATCTCACGAGATAATAGACATTACAAGGTATTTGTTTTTTGTCTTATCCAAGGGTAATTTTTTTCACTAATCTTGGTCAACAAAAATATCTAAAATATGTTGCCCAATCTTCATTTTTTTTATGCTTCCAAGGATAAAATGGTAGTTTAACTGTTCCAATAGTACCGTAAAAGACCTAAATACCCCCAAACAATTAGTCAATTATATCATGTGTAGTGGAAAAGTCAAAAATACCCTTGAGGTTAACAAAATATTTGTGGACTGAAGAAAAAAATAATAATTACTCTATTAAAATTCACAGTAATTTGTATCTAAGATCATAGTGAAAGAGCAACACATTTTATATATATTTTTTTAAAATATGCTAGATACTTGATTTGTGTTTTGCTGCATATTATTTTTTTTTTCAATAAAAACTTTCTTATAGATAAGTTTTTTCAATATATTTTTAGTAAAAAAATTAAATGAAAATTAAAAAAAATATGCATACATGAAATCAAATAAATTAAAAATTATATCTTTTAATAAATAAATTAAAAATTATGAGATAGATGTAGACTAAATATTTTTAATCTCGCAAGATGCGATATTTATCTAGTTGTGATTGCTAAATTTATTGATTAAAATAACTTTTTATGTGATCAAACACTAAAATAAAAGTAAAACATATTATTCAGTTCTATACATATTAGAGATATCATATGAAAATAAATAAAACAAATATTTTTAAAAATAAAGTTCATTTATACAAAAGAAAAAAAAAGATGAATTAATATGACCTCATCAAAAATTAAATGCATAAAAAATAATATCTATTTAAAATAGAATCTTAAAATAAAAATAATGATAAAACATATTAATTTACATATAAAAATGAAAAATAAAAAAATATCTAAAGAAAACATCATTTACAAAAAAGAGAAAATCAACTAGGCCAACTTGTGTGATATATTTAGTTAAGGGCCACACAATTGGACCCTAGTTTTTTTTT
Organism: Salix exigua; assembly: GCA_032356905.1. NCBI lineage: Eukaryota > Viridiplantae > Streptophyta > Magnoliopsida > Malpighiales > Salicaceae > Salix > Salix exigua. The sequence continues at coordinate 13,427,171 of CM063589.1, read as the reverse complement.
TTTTTTTGCTTGATTTAGGGTGGACAACATGTCATCTCCTTTAAATTTATTTGAAATAAAATCAAACGACGTGTTGTTGCTAAGGTAAACAACACCTTGTCTTATTTTGCCTACTTTCTGATTACTATGACGTCTAGAAAATCAGAGATTAAATTATATTTATATAAAAATCTATTTTCAACTCATTCATGACCTAAAACACCTTAGAAATCATGATAAATTTATCAATAAGTTAAAAAAACAACAAAACACATCTTTAAAACTGAAATCAAACCCAAAATAAAAAAAATCTACCCGAGTTCTGATTTGTTTTTTCATAAACATTCAATGTAAAAAATACATTGAACATGAACCCCCTCATCAAATGAAAACAGTTGACACCAGCATTGATCATTTTGTGGTATACATTGGTATTAATGATAATTTTGTCTTTCTATTGGTAGAATGTGATGACTTTTTTCTCCCTTCTTTTTCAATAAAAAAAAAATCTAAAAAGTAACAAAAATGATCTTTTCAATAAAAATTTAAATGGAAAAAATTTGATGTAATGGAATTGTATAATATGCAGTATTTTTAATTTTGATCTCTATTCTTGCAATTCCATCTTTAATATGAAATCTAAATCAATTATCTTTTAATTGGGATCAAACCATCTAAATTAAAAGTTTAAGAATCAAAATGAATTGTTAAAAAATGCAGCATCACCCACAAAAATTTATGGGCTTGTGCAATTTCAGTTTGACAATACATTTTTTATCCAATAGTTAACGATAATTCATATTATCGTATTATACTAAAAAGTTAAAAACTCAGTATATCTTTACGTTTCGCAAGAACAATATATATATATAAATCTTTTTTCCGGTTCCTTTTCCTTTTTTTCTTCTTGTTTATTTATTTAAATTTCATTCTTGGACTAATTTTAACCATAGTTAAAATTGCCTTTAGAATGACTAGGTCGATTGAACTATGTACAAACACTTCTCATACTATTTAATTTTAAACCCAGGTTAATCAAAAAAAATTTAGGTCAATAATTGTTTTGTCAATTTTATATTTGTTTTGAATTTTATCCTTAAGGATCTTCTTATCGACTGGTAGTGTTGTCTTCGGATCCACCAAGTCAATCGGGTGATGCTAGGGATACTCCAACAAATTTTAATTTTACACCCAAATTAGACAAATAATCTAATTGAGAGTTTTATTTTTAGAATTTTTTCTAATCAACCAAGTTGTTTTTATATTGACCAAGTTGATTGTGTTATGTGAGAAGAACTCCTACACAATTTAATTTTAAATTTGGGTTAAAAAAGGTTGGTATGAAAAGTTTTTCTCTCAATTTCATTATTATTTTTTTATTGATCGACTGAGTTGTGTTTGAACCAATCAAATCGATAAAATCACACGAGACTAATTCTTTTACTATTTAATTTTAAACCTGAATTATAAAGTTAACTTGCTAGAAAATTAATAAAAAAAATCAGATTTTTTAGTATACTAGTATTTACTGCAATGTATTAATATAGACACACTACTATATTCATTAACAGAATATATTGTTGTGAACAACCTTCATTTGTTTTGCTTCTTAGAACTTTTATTAGTATTGATTTTTTTGTTGTTGTTCAAAAAAAAAGAAAAAAAAAAAAGCACAGGAAATCTCAAAAAGAAAGGAAACAAAGAGGAACACTATTAATCCACGCAATCTTGTTATCTTAAAAAGTCACTTTACTGCAAAGTGACCCAATTAATCCTCTCTTCTTCCTTCTTCAATTCATTTGTCCCTCGGATTTTCTCCTTCCTCCGCATGTTTTCTATATATAAACACCCAGTAATATAATCATATTTCTCATGGCAGACTAGCACCAACCAACAGAAATCAACCCACACCTGGTCATCATCTTCCCAGAGAATACATGGCATCACCACCAAGAAACACACGCCGTGCTCTCTGCACATTCATCACCATCTTCCTTCTCCTAGCAGGTCTTGCAGTTCTAATAGTCTGGTTAATTTACAGACCTCACAAGCCCCAGTTCACTGTGCTTGGGGCAGCTATATATGACCTTAACACCACTTCCCCACCTTTCATTTCCACCTCCATGCAGTTCACTCTTGTCACTAGAAACCCCAACAGGAGGGTCTCGATCATGTATGATAAACTCACAGCCTATGTATCGTATAGGAACCAAGCTATAACTTCTTCACTGGCATTGCCACCACTCTATCACGCGACAAAGAGCACGGTGTCCCTGTCTCCAGTGCTTGGTGGGGCAGGGGTGCCGGTGTCAGTGGAAGCTACAAACGGGTTGGTGATGGATGAGGCATATGGGGTTGTGGCCCTGAGTGTGGTGTTGTTGGGGAGGCTAAGGTGGAAGGCTGGGGTTATATACACCGGGAGATATGGAGTTTATGTGAAGTGTGATGTCTGGGTGGGTTTGAAGAAGGGTATTGTAGGGCAGGTGCCTTTGCTCGGGTCTCCACAGTGTAAAGTCGACATATGAAGTTAATTATGAAGGTATAAATCTTTGCCAGGCCGTGCGCTAGCGAGCTAATTTCTTCTGTTTTTCCTCCTTCTTTTATATATGCTGCAGGCTTTCCTTTTTATCTTCCTTTCAAGTAGTAGTGGCAGCTTGTAATATGAACGGCACAGATGAGCAGATTATGCAAGTTCAGACTGTTCATGATCAATGTCATGTTCTAGTCCAGTATCCGTGCATATAATCCGATGATGATTAGTAATTAACTTCAACAAAAATGAAATTCTTCCTTTTCCTTCTCTAGATAGAACCGAATATTGGTTACTCCGACAAGGACCGTTGATTTTTTTCGTTTTGGTTCTTACTTTTTTGCAATGTTATGCTTAATTTCAATTTAATTATGTCACACTGGCGTAAAAACAAACGAGAAGCATGTCTCTCCATGCTGCCAACCGCGGACCAGTTGTCTTCACCAGCTAAATTCATGATAATTGATAAATAATTTTTACATTGACCTACTTTGACTTTAACAAGGAACATGAAGCTTCGCACATAACATAGCATGTGTGCTCCAATGGATATGGAATGTGTCAAGATGCCGGACATGAAAAGCATCTTATGTTCCTCCGTTCCGATGCCTTAATTCTGTCCAAAAAGCGAATAATTAGGGAACGCGGAATAAAAACAAAGAAAAAAGAAAAAAAAGTCCGAGATATTAATTTGACGGTACATATATAGGCAACATGGTAAGATTAATTTCAAATTTCCAGTTAGCTTGTTTGAACTTGCTTCCTAAAATGGGTACGGGTTTTATGAAATGAAATGGGATAGGGGGGCTTGTGTGATGCCAGTAAAACCTACTTCAGAATGAATGGTGACTGAGGAAAGAGGGTATGTGGCACGAATCATGCTCGCTGGTGATACCCACGAGAAAGCTTGCTAAGCATGGGGCGGCCTGTGATTAGCTGAGATATCACCGCCACCTTAATTTTCTATTATATATATTATTGAAGACGCTATATGATACACCATTTTTGGATGCCTCACTTTATGATGAAATGCGCTTCGCTTTGGACAGGGAGACGAAATATTTTCACAGAAAAAACTAAAGACATGTTCAAGTTCCCTCTTCTTTTCTACACTGTATGTGCCCACAAACAAATCATAGTTTTCATGATCTTTATTCTTTTAAGTGCTCTATGACGAGCGATGACTGTCTACTCGTTTCATTTAGTTCAACTTTTTGTAGTGTGGTATGACGCCCGGCCCCTCATATTGCATGGCGAATCGCAGTTTTCAATTATTTTCTGCTCTCTGAAACCCGATTCTCTACATGATGTGGATGCCCAAGGTACCTGATTCGTAACTTTCACACCTTATTGCCAGTCTACTTTTGCGTGATGCCTTGGGAATCAACAGATGAAAGCTTGTGAATCAACCTTTGTTTTAGAGCCCGCCGATGAAAAGTGGAGGCCAGCTGTGAATGAAGCTTGGAGCGAGTGGCGGGCTGCTATAAAGTTCCAGAAAGAAAAGGCAGGGAATTGATTTGCTCACTTCATTAAACCAAATCCTGCATTTGTTTCTACTTCCTCATCCTAGTGATTTCATTTTAAGGAATAATAGAGCCCATCCCTTTAAATTTAAGGTTTTGGGATACTAAAGGATCTCTCTCAACAGTTTGAATGTGAGGTTAGGAACGTAAAGTCTTTTCTTGGTGAATTAATTGTTGAAAATTGAGGTGGGCGTATATGTGTGTTTTTCTTGTTCCATACACCATGATATAATTAAGTCTTGTTGTCTTCATATACAATTGGAGGGGAGATCAAGATAAGGTCTTCATTAAGGGGTTTTGTAGTCTTGGATTGCTCCCATATTATGGAATTTAAATCTTTATCAATTAAATTCTAGAGGTGATCCTTACTTTTTCACAAAACAAGAAATCAGATTTTTTAGTCTTATTAATATTCCAAGTAAGTATTGGGTTAAAACGATTATTAATAAGATTATGGCCCTAAATATTTTTTAGCTGGTCTTCCACACTCCATCTGATTTCCTTTTTTTAGATACATGAGAAAAAATCACTTAGATTCTATTTGTCATTGTGTTTTAAAATATTTTTATTTTTTTTATAATTTTAGATTATTTCAATGTGATGATATAAAAAATAATTTTAAAAAGCATAATTATGATACATTTCTAAATAAAAAAACTTTCGAGAACAACCTGAACCACACTCCCAACAAGCAATTGATATGCTTCGATTACATCTTTTTATTTCTAATATCCATAACCAAATAAATGTTTGTTTTCGAGGAAAAATAAAATAAAAAATTTGCTTTCATTGTTGTAGACTTTCTCTTCGTCGATCGTAGTTGTCATACAAAGGTTTTTCCACTAGAAGTAAACAAAGCAAGTTGAAGAATTCAAGCAGAATATGATGCAAGGTTTTGAAATGACTAACCTAAGTCTCATGAGTTTTTTTTCTAGGAATGGAAATCATCCAAAGCGAAATATCCATTTGCCAAAAGAAATATTCAAGGGAAATCTTGAAGAAATTCCATGTGGAAAATTGCAAAACAACAACTACCCCCAATGAATCAAAAGGAAAAATTCAATAAAGAAGATGGCATTGCCAAAGTAAATAAAGTAAATTTCAGAACCTTAATCAGTTGTTTATTGTATTTAATAACAACCAAACCTGACATACTTCATGCAACAAGTCTTCTATAGTGATTCATGCATTGTCCAAGTGAAATTCATATGAGAGTAGCCAACAAAATTATGAGATACATCAAAGGGATTTGCAACCTTAGTGTCAAATTTTTGAAGTGTCAAGAATTAAGATTACATGGATTTTCTAACAGTGATTGGTGGATCCATTATTGACATGAAAAAACACCTCTAGATTCTGTTTTAATCTAGGATCAACAATTTTTTCATAGTCATCCAAGAAGCAAGACGTTGTAGCTCAATCTATTGCAGAGGTAGAGTTCATTGCAACCATAACAATAGTGAATCAAACACTTTGGCTTTTGAAATCTTAATGTGATTTACATATGAAAGAATAAGAAGCAACTAAAATCTTAGTTGACAATCAAGCAACTATAAAAATGCAAAAAAATGGTGATGTCAAGTTGATTTATTGCATGTCTGAAGATCAATTAGCTGATGTTTTTTACCAAACCACTTTTAATAAACATGTTTGAATTTTTAAGACAAAATATTGGAGTTTGAAGTTTTTAAAATAAGGAGGAGTGTTGGAGACTGCTTCGTGAGCTGTCAAATAACAAGTTAAAGAAAAAGTTGTCAACATATTTATTTCTATTCCATGTTTTTTTTATTTTTATTTAAATAAGAAATCATTGTCCTAGTTTCTAGAAATTAGTTAATCTGTTAGTTTGCTAACAAATTGTAGCAGGATTTTATGCTACAAATTTGCAATTTAGTTTTGATTAGCTTAGTGTAAATAATTGTAAAGATTGCAACAATTGTTCAATCAATTCCCTGTTCGATAATAGTAAAAATAGCTACTGTTCAGATTCATTTATGGAGATTTTTTTATTTTGAATTTCAAACACTTTCAGTGGGTGTTTGTGTTGTTCACAGATTAAGGCAACTATACAATAATTAGCAATTCTAAAATCAATTACTTTAAAGTAAAGAGATAAGAGAGAGAAATTGATAACTCGGTTTTTAAGGTGGTTCGGCAATCCTACATCCACGACTCAAGTACCAACCCGTACTTGAGTATTGTATTCTCTTACTAGTCCAAGTAACAAGATTACAATTTCCGCTTGATGAATCCACACCAAGACTTTTACATCACTTGAAGATATGCCCTCTTCAAGATTTCCTTTTTCCCACTTGAAGATGTACCCTCTTCAAGATTTTTCCTTGGTGATGTTCCCTAACCAATACCAAGAGTTTTATACTCAACTCTCAAGAGTTTCACAATGGTTGTTTTTGTAAAACAACAATACACTCTTAATAGTGTAGATATTACAAATGAAGATCTATGATCTCTTTATCTCACTTAATAGCACTTAGAATATTTGAAGGTGTTTAAGTGTAGTGAGAATGAGAAATACTCTTTGTGTTAGGATATGAAGATTTAAACACAAATATGAGTATTAATGAGGATTGATGATATGAAGGTGTTTAAGCACTACTTATTGCCTCACTATAAGATATGAAAGTTGTGTGTTCTTAATTTTGCAATTAAGAGGCCTATTTATAAGTTTCAAAGAGAAACTAGCCGTTTATAGCGTTTGAAACTAGCCGTTTATAGCCGTTTGAATCTAGCCGTTTATAGTCGTTTGAATGCAACTGTCATATCAAGCGGTCGACCGGTTCACAACGGATAACCCAAGCGGTCGACCGGTTCAGCTCAAAAGGCAATTTGTCTTCCAAGCGGTCGATCGGTTCATGTAGAAACTATATCTTGACAAATTATCTTTTCTTAATTTCTTGAACCGATTGATTATGACTTAAACCTCTAATCATCAAATCCTTTTAATGCATGCAATGTGAAGTGTGTGAGTTTATTTTAATTTGTGCTATCAAGGTAAAAATTGAGATTTACATAAAGCACTAAAATGAACACTTATTCTAAGTCTTCACTTGCTTGTATCTTGGACTTCCTGGAGTGATTTCTTCGTGTACTCCATTATGCTTGTTGATGTATTCTTTGTATAATACCTGTTTATAGCTTAATCTCATCGAAGCATATTATTAGTCCATTTTCTTTTTATTGTTATCATCAAAATATATAAAGCATACAAAGTATGACATTATATGTTAACAATCTCCTCCTTTTTGATGATGACAATAAACAAAAACACTTAGATAAAAAATTTAGTCTCCCCCTATATTTTGTAATGCAATATATAAGAGACATTGAATATTTTTAGCAATTTAATCTAAGTAAAAATATCATATGCAATTCCAAGAAAAAATCATTTTTCTCCCCCTAAATATATGCATATAAATTTTTCATATTCTCATATTTTTCTCCCCCATTATTGATGCATTTGATATTTTCATCATATTCTCTCCCCCTTTGGCACCAACAAAAAGAAAATTAACATTTTGGATAAAAACATAATATTTAATAACATATATCCAAAATGAAATTATGTCCAAAAGACAAAGAAATCAAGGGGTGGTTCCTTTTGGAACCCAAATCATTTTAACATTCTTATTTTTCTTCATAGGACATGCATAAATCAAATGTCCTAATTTTCTACAATAATTACATGTATGATTTGGATCATAAGACTGTTTGGCTTTAACAAAGTAGTTCTTAAAATATTTTTGGTTTTTATTAGGTTTATAACCTAATCCTCCTTTGTTAAACACACTTCTCTGGCTTGAAAGCATTTTCTCAAAAAAATTTGAGCCTTGTGTGAATTTTGCGATAATTACATTTAACTCATCAATTTTTTCCTTTAAAGATTTATTATCTTCTTCAAGTTGATTAGTTTTACTACTCTTGTCATTTAAATCACATACTTTCTTTTCTAATAATTCTTTTTCTTCAATTATGAGTACATGATTTCTTTTTAGAGTACAATATTTTGAACCTAATTTCTTATATTCTACATACAAATTTTCAAGTTGTTCATGTAGTTCAATATAAGAAGGATCGGATTCATCATCCGAAGATAGTACCTCATTTTCGCTTTCGATTGCCATGAAGCACATGTTAGCCACATGTTCTTTTTCATCACTGGAGCTTGAGTCCAAGTCATCGCTCCATGTTGCTTTCAAAGCTTTCTTTTGAAAGCAATTTTTCTTCTTCTTTTGAAAAAGGGGACAATCGGTTTTGATATGTCCCAACTTGTTGTATTTGTAACACCTTGGAGTTTCTTTACTTAATTCTCCCTCCTTTTTGTAGTTCGAAAACTTTCTCTTGTCATTTTTCTTTCTAAGAAAGTTTCGAAACTGTCTTGTAATAGATGCTACATCTTCTTCAAGATCGTCGTTACTATCTTCATTATCATCATTATCCCCGCTTTCAATTTGATGAGCAGTTTTAAATGCCAAGTTTTTATTTGGCCTTTCTTCTTGATCTTGATTATCCATAGATATCTCGTGAGTCATTAGAGAACCGATGAGCTCTTCTAATGGTAATTTTGTGAGATCTTTAGCTTCTCGTATTGCTGTCACTTTAGCTTCCCAAGCTTTTGGTAGAGATCTGAGAATCTTACTTACAATATCTGTATTTGTGTAAGTTCTACCAAGAGCATGTAAACTATTTGTTATGCTAGTCATATGAGTAAACATACTAGTTATGGATTCATATTGCAACATTTTAAATAACTCATACTGATGAACTAATATATCAATTTTTGATTCTTTTACTTGATTAGTTCCTTCATGAGTTACTTCTAAAGCATGCCATATATCCCTAGCATTTTTACAAGAAGATATTCTATTAAATTCACTTCTATTTAATGCACAATATAAAGTGTTCATTGTTCTAGCATCTATAGAAAGTAATCTTTTATCTAGGTCAGTATATTCTATTATGCTTTTTGGAATCCCAATACCATTTACAGTTTTAAGTGGTCTATGATGTCTATTTTCAATAGAAAGTCATAAATCAAAATCTATAGATTGAAGATATATTGTCATTCTAGCTTTCCAATAGGCATAATGATCACCATCAAAAAATAGTGGTCTAGATGTTGAAGCACCTTCATTTCGGAGATTATAGCTAGCAGTTGCCATTCTACTCAAAGTCTAAGCAAACTTAATAATTGAGAACTAAGCTCTGATACCAATTGTTGTTCACGGATTAAGGCAACTATACAATAATTATAGCAATTCTAAAATCAATTACTTTAAAGTAAAGAGATAAGAGAGAGAAATTGCTAACTCGGTTTTTAAGGTGGTTCGACAATCCTACATCCACGACTCAAGTACCAACCCGTACTTGAGTATTGTATTCTCTTACTAGTCCAAGTAACAAGATTACAATTTCCGCTTGATGAATCCACACCAAGACTTTTACATCACTTGAAGATATGCCCTCTTCAAGATTTCCTTTTTCCCACTTGAAGATGTACCCTCTTCAAGATTTTTCCTTGGTGATGTTCCCTAACCAATACCAAGAGTTTTATACTCAACTCTCAAGAGTTTCACAATGGTTGTTTTGTAAAACAACAATACACTCTTAATAGTGTAGATATTACAAATGAAGATCTATGATCTCTTTATCTCACTTAATAGCACTTAGAATATTTGAAGGTGTTTAAGTGTAGTGAGAATGAGAAATACTCTTTGTGTTAGGATATGAAGATTTAAACACAAATATGAGTATTAATGAGGATTGATGATATGAAGGTGTTTAAGCACTACTTATTGCCTCACTATAAGATATGAAAGTTGTGTGTTCTTAATTTTGCAATTAAGAGGCCTATTTATAAGTTTCAAAGAGAAACTAGCCGTTTATAGCCGTTTGAAACTAGCCGTTTATAGCCGTTTGAATCTAGCCGTTTATAGCCGTTTGAATGCAACTGTCATATCAAGCGGTCGACCGGTTCACAACGGATAACCCAAGCGGTCGACCGGTTCAGCTCAAAAGGCAATTTGTCTTCCAAGCGGTCGACCGGTTCATGTAGAAACTATATCTTGACAAATTATCTTTTCTTAATTTCTTGAACCGATTGATTATGACTTAAACCTCTAATCATCAAACCCTTTTAATGCATGCAATGTGAAGTGTGTGAGTTTATTTTAATTTGTGCTATCTAGGTAGAAATTGAGATTTACATAAAGCACTAAAATGAACACTTATTCTAAGTCTTCACTTGCTTGTATCTTGGACTTCCTGGAGTGATTTCTTCGTGTACTCCATTATGCTTGTTGATGTATTCTTTGTATAATACCTGTTTATAGCTTAATCTCATCGAAGCATATTATTAGTCCATTTTCTTTTTATTGTTATCATCAAAATATATAAAGCATACAAAGTATGACATTATATGTCAACAATTTGGTGTCGCTGTTCAACCTGTGGTTGCGTTGAAACGCAACTTCAAACACACAAATAACCAAACAGGACCTTAGTTTTTTACTATGGGTGCCACAAAAATTAAATTTGTGTCACAACTGCAAAAGCAGTAGAGAGGTACTTTTGCAGTTGCGACGTAATTGACCATACACAATGATCATAGCAAGAAATTGTAGCTATGGACATCAGGGAGCATACCAAGCCCAATTTAGAAGTCATATGCGTCATGATAATCATCCACTACCTTCATTTTACCATTTGGATGAGAAGTTTGTATAGCTACATATGCTGGTTGGGTATATGAATAAGAAAAGTCCATAGGCACAACGCCAAGGCTTTTAGCTTCTTCTTGTTCTTCACTCTTAAGTTTTTCTGTAAGTAATGCCAAAGATGTATATTCTTCATCCCTATTTTGCCATGTATGCTTTGCATATAGGTAGTTATTGTTTTGGCTCATAGGGTGTGGTGTTTGAGTTAGGGCTAATGCTAGTGTTTGTGCCTTTATGATAGAGAAATATTGCTTCCTCACACGAAAAAAGACAGAAATAATTTATTCATGGTTTTGCATTTACTGAACAATTATTCAAAAAATAATGAGGTAGCAATAACATAACACTTCTCTCAATTAAACACAATCTAAATCTAAATATTGCTTGAGACAGATGTTTGTCTTGACTGCCCCTTATGGGTTATCTAGTAAACCCATGAGTGCATGCAGGCCTTAGTCCAGAGCATTGCCTTTATTGAGCTCCATCAATAACATTACATAATTATATTATAAAAAGATCACAAGGTGATATTATTTTTATCGAATATGATAACAATTCTAATTTTATTCCCGAAAATATTTTACTAGATGTTGTTCTTCGATCAAATAGTTAGGGATCGCAGATTCATTCACATATGGATTTAATTCGTGATGGAATTACAAGTAGTTTGATGAGAGAATAAAAACAAGTGTTTAATTTACTTCAATTATTTCAACCACTTTGTTATTATAATTATTAATAAATATATGAAAATTTCTCAACAAAATATTTATATATGTGTACATATGTGTGTGTGTGTGTGTGTATACATGTGTATTTTTAATTAATTTCACAAGTTGAAAGCAATATAAAAAACATGGTAACAAAACTCCCATTATTATTTTTTATTAATCTAAAACTCAACTATAATTTTAATTAAATATTTAAATTTCAATCACGAACCACAGCTAAAAACGTTGTGTATAAAACTGTTTTTTTTTAACGAAAACAAAAACTACTATGCAAAACAGGCTCTCAATGAAGCAGCGAAACGCGGACAAACTGACAAACATGAAACATCAGAGTAGGCCAGTACGTGTGCTTGACAACTGTTCACCAATCCATCCTATCAGTTGCAACAACAAAGGCTGCCGGCTTTCAGTTGTGATCAAGGGAATTAAATTAAATATAGTTAATAGAGTTGTTTGAAGGAGGGGGATTGCTATAGAAGATAATGATTTATGAAAGTCAATTTGATGCCACCAGCAAAGCAAGATTGAGAAGAGCAACCCCAAGTTAACACCTTTCTTTATTGTTTGGTTTTGATTTAGCATATTGTGCTAAGATTCTTCACCTGATTCATTCAAAGACTCTTAGGAGATCGATATCTATTAAAGGGTGTTTGATTTCTATTTGCCACTTCTATGATCACACTCTATTTTCTGGCTTTTAGGTGATTCTTTTTAGGGTGTTTGATGAGAAAAATGTTCTTTCTTACTAAAAATTAAGCTCACGCCACTTCTTTGCGTTGTTGGCTATCTGTAACTTGAAGATATCGAGTGCCTTAAATGGTAATTTACTGGTTATCTCCTTTCTGGCTTTGATCCTTGTACCTCAATGTTGTCCTCTCTGTTTTTCTTCTTTCCCCGTATCTTCCAATTAGAGATGTTAACAGGTGCCGCTTTTTATTCCTCATGAGTTTCAGATGTGTAGACCAATCCACATGGTCGAATGCTTGGTATTAGAAGTTGCAATTTCTACTGCTGATGGGTTGCCCTTGCACTGTCGATAGGGTCATGGGAAATTGATAATCTTTTATTTTCTTTTTTGATTTCTTCTTCTGAAACATTTCTATGACTGAATCTCCTTGGATCTGGTACGTGTAATGAAGCCAATGACATAAAGGGAGAGAATACATGCAGAGGATATCGCTGTGATTATGGATTTTTCCTTAGTTAGATCTTCTTACAAGTGGGGATGATCCACGTTTGAAATGAAATTCTTTTACTGGATTCCTTCGATGCATATTTCTTGCCACAAATTCAAATGTCGTTGAAGAGCTGCATTTGTTTGATCGTGTTAAATGATTTGTTTCTACTTAGATAGTTAGTGATCATCACGTTATGAACTTCCTTTTCTAAATCCTCTTGAAATTATGAATTGAAGTAAGGGCTAATGACAAACCAAATGCCTTAATCTCTACTGTGTGGGGACTGGCTAAGTGAGGCTGCACGGAATCAATATGTTTGTGGTTTTGTTTCTGCTGAGGAGTTATTGGTGTAATTTCTAAGCACCATCATTGTTGAATGATAAGCTTGTTTACTGGAAAAGAAGACAAAGAAGCTGAGTATGCAGCAGAAGGAAGAAAAGCATCAAGAGGCAGTGTGTGTATATGCTTAGCTGTCATTAATTGTTTGTTAATTCAGTTGTAACTAACTAAGAAGAGAAGATACAAATCACGTGTAATGTGTGTTGCCTAAACTATATAAATAGGCAACATGTCAAGCACATTGTAAGCTCTACCAAAAATACAAAGCAGAACAATTACTCTGCAACTCTTTTCTCTCCAGCTCGTAAAGCTTGTTCTTCCTAATTTCCAGCATATCAACCTGCAATCAAACCACACAAAACACAATCATCACACAAAATTCAACAATCATTACAATTCTTTTTATTTTTTTCATATTTGCAATCTATCAAATTAGCGTTTAAGGTAGCATGACGAGTGATTAAGAATTTGGGGTCTAGTTTTATTAAGGCTGCTGTGTTTGAAAAGGCACGAGGAGGAGGAAGGTTTATATTTGAGAATTACAATATTACTTTTAACAAGTTTATGCAATCAAATAATCTTCGTGGGTTTTCGCTCTTAAAATCGTTGAATATTGAGGAAACTGAAATTTCTCCCTATAGTGCCTGAGTTTGGTGTAAAATACCATTATCAGCTATTCAACTTTTCATTTCTTTCTCTTTTTGTATGGAGGTTCATCATATGCTACTTTGATGGTGTATCTGCTGTCAAATTCTCTTTGATGTTGTAAGACAATGCATTTACTCTTTCGTGTATCATTACAGAACACTTTGTGCACTTTATATGCCGGCATGTTCTGTACTTTTAGATTGAAGCATAAAATACTGGAAATAACTTGATGGAGAGGTTAGTGGAGCGAGTACGGTATGTGGGGAAGCACCTTGTGTATTTCAGATACTGGAAATAACCCCAAGAATGCCAAACAACGTTAAACTTCAATGCGCAAGCATTGAATAGTCGTGACACTTTGTATAGCCTTCATGAGTGCTGAGGTAGTTGGTGGCATCAGAGCCAATAGTCTGGCAATTTTGAATGATACTGCATATTCAGATGTTGCGGCCTTTGCTATTTCCTTGTTTACTTTTTGGGCAGCTAGCTGGCTGGGAAGCCAGACCCCGTCAATCTTATGGATTTGTCAGGATCGAGGTTCTCGGTGCACTGGTGGATTTGGTGTTTGAAGCCATTGTTAGGCTCATCAATGATACAGGGGAGGTAGATGGGTTTCTTATGTTTCTTGTTGCTGCTTTCGGTCTTCTAGTGAATATCGTCATGGCTCTTGTGTTGGGACATGATCACGGGCATGACCATGATCACGAACATGGGACTGGACACAGCCATGGAATGACAGTTACTACTCATCACGATAATCATCATAAGTACTCGAAAGATGAGCACTGTCCTGCTAATGAATAACATGTTGAGACGCTGCTAGATAAAAAGGAAGCCAGGCATGAAAAGAAGCGAAGCAACATAAATGTACAAGGAGATTATATCCATGTACCTGGGGATTCCATCCGGAGTATCGGGTCATGATAGGAGGTGCAATCATATGGTATAAGCCTGAGTGGAAGATAGTTGATCTGATATGCACCCTATTCTTTTCAGTTATAGTCTTTAGTACAGCAATCAAAATGCTTCGGAACATACTTGCCGTCTTGATGGAGAGCACTCCAAGATAGATAGATGCAAAAAAAAAATGAAAAGGGATTGTTTGAGATGGAGGACGTGGTGGCTATCCACGAACTGCATAAATGGGCCATCGCCGTGGGCAAGATTTATCCTGGCCTCTCATGTGAAAATCAGGCCTGAAGCAAATGCAGACATGGTGCTAGACAATGTGATAAACTATATCAGAAGGGAGTATAGTATGGGTCATGTAACCATCCAGATAGAGCGTTAGCAGAGGCAAAGGTTACTGTTTGAATCTGGGGCCTGATGTTTCTGAAAGCGATGATTTTTCATCACATGCTCGTATACACTGTTCATGGGATATCTTTCATTCTTTGTCCTTTGCAATTGTTTTTTACGCACAGAGAGAAATTTCATATTTAATTTTGTCACGAGTGCTGTTTGGTTTCTGGTATTGTGAATTTACAATCCTAGAGTTGATAAATACAGTTTCTTCAATCTTCTCTTTTGCTCCATCCCATACAATACAAAGGACTACAAAAAAGTCCATACGCGTAGAGCATTCATTCTTCTATAGGAAGAAGTTCCCGTCAGGTTTGGAAAGGGAATTGCTTTGTCTCCCGCTTTAGACATGCATCAACTCACTCAGAGTTGGGGTCTACCACTGATAATAAGTGTCACAGGCTCCAATTTAAGGCGGAGATGAACCTTCTGTCCAGGTAAAGCCTCGTTCGCTATATTACAGCTGGGAACATGATGCTGGGGTGTGGGGACGCGGGTGCCATCTAGTTGAGTGAAAAGATTCGTGACCTTCCTTCTTACGGTGAAAAGCTGCCAGGTGATGCAGTGGAGGTTAAAAAAGATGCTGAGACAGGAATTACTGCAGAGAGGTTTCTTGGCCTTGTAAGACGAGAGCAAGGCTGATGATAGGTTTAACTTAACCAGAGCTAATGTGGATGGGCAATGCTAGAAAACTTTTTGTTATTTCTTCTTCCACTGCTTTTGTTTTTTTTTTTATGGCCTCTGGATGGGTTAGAAATAATCAATCAGCTACTGGACATTTTCAAATTGCTGCAGCTTCTTGAGAATGAGAATGACCCTTGTTGTGTGGCTAAAGTTGCACAATGTATTTTATAGGAGTAAAAAGAACCACGACTTAATTAGTTCGAAAAGATAAGGTTCTTGGACATTATCCAGTGAAATTTGGGGTTTTCAAGCAGAGGTTTCAGTGGATACAGTTTGTCTTCTTTGTAAATTGTGCATTTCGTATACTATCGGAGTCTTCCATGTAAGCTGTGCCCTCACCAGTGTATCTTATCATAATGTTGAGCTGTTTGATAATTTTATTGCTTGCCTTGATGGAGAAAGGGGAAGCTGCCGAGATGGCTGTAGGAAAGTATATATCAAGCTATTAAACATAGAAAAAATCGATAGCTTATAGGACAGGACAGGATTGACGTTTATCAAAAAAAAAAAAGAGGAATGATATCATATGGAAGGTCTATAGGAACCCAAGGGTTAATTTTAAAGATGGTCTCGTTTCTTTTTAATATTAAAACTGGTATTTTTCCCAAAATGTAGGGTTGTCTTGGCTAGGATTCTCAGTATCTGAGAGTCAGATGCATGGTGCCCACCCCCACCCCACACCCACACCCACACACACTATTTTTGTTAGGATTCTCAGAAATAATGTGAGACAGTGCCTTAATCATCAGGCAATCTACCTGCCAGACTATAGTACACTGTAGCTGGGGACGCAGGTTCCTATCTTGAAAATATCTGTCAATTCCTTAAACTAAACACCACTTTATTTGAATAAAGCCAGGGAAAAAAAACCCTTTAAAGGGCTGTGAATTAATGTAACAAAAGGATCTTACCCCATTGGTTTCCAAGCAAGAATTACAGTGGGACATTGATGAAGGGACTTTGGAGCATTGTGTTCTGTCCGGAACATTATGAGACATAGTCTATAACTTTGGGATCAATCAAGTAATAAGTTCATAACTAGAGCAAGCAGTGTTAGGCAGTACAGAGCAGTGGTGGAGGGCTTTCGTTTTTGCAAACTGTTACTGTGATTTTTACCATAACAGCGTGAGAATCACAAGGAGAAATCTATCACTCAAATCATTGTGCATTAATTTATAGACTGGTCGTGACTTATCAAGGAGAAGAGATTGTCACGGCAAGTATATAAGTCGATGATATCAAAGAAAATATGCAATGGAGATTGGAGATGATCCTCGTCCCATATTTATTGACAAAGGGATAAGGGAAATCATTTTTTGACCTATGGACTAAAATGGTTCTTGAAAAATTGGCCATAAGAACTTCCAAATGATTGTTATTTGTAAGAATATAAAAATGCAAGGATGAAAGTTAAAATTTCAAATTAATATAATGAAAATAGTGGAAAACCACATCACATTGTTGCAACCAAGAGATCTAACATTTGATGCAAAAATAGCTTTGTTCATCTATTTTATTAAAGCACTAAGGTTGGGCATTTATAGCCTTACAAGTGAACAAAATATCTAAAGGAATGCAAAAAATAATGCAGTAAATACTTCCCAAATCTATTAGTAAGTCTAATAGGATTCCCCTGGGAAATAGAACAAAAAAACAACTATAGCAAACTACCCTTCCCTAACTTCTAGGGCTTATTTAATAGTCAAATGACCAAGTCAAATAATGCAAAAACACCAACATCTTCCCTTAAACTGAATATCACACGAATTTTAAGGAGACTTCACATCTTCGCAAATGTTTCAAGATTCAATGGCTTTGTTCATGTACTAGCAATTTTATTCTGACTTTGATAATAAATCAATTAAACAACATTTTCCTTTGTAAGATCACAAAGAAAATAAAATCTTATATCGATATGTTTACTTTTTCCATGTAACACTGGGTTTCTTGAGAGTTTGATTGTAGAGGTGTTATCACAATGAATCAAAGTAGGACCTTGTTGAGCATACCCCAATTCTCCAAGCAGTCTTATTAGCCACACGACTTGGCATGCACACGAACCAACTACAATAAATTTAATTTTAGTTGTGGACAAGGTAACTATTTGTTGCTTCTTTGAAGACCAACAAATTGCCCAAAATTAAGCATGAAAACTTGTTATGAACTACACTTCCTACAATCCAAGTCCCAAATAAAGGCATTGTCACTGTAACCAATTAAACCATCACTATTACCTCTATTATATATAATGTCATAGTTTGTAGTTCCTTTTAGGTATCGAAGAACCTTTTTTTGCAACTTAAAAGTAAAGAATAGCTAGAGCTTCCATGTATCGAAGAATGAGACTAATAATAAACATCATATTAGGCCTAGTAACTGATAAATACAACAAGCTTACTATAATCTGCTTGTAGTATGTGTTATCAATTCTTTCTCCTCCAACATCTTTTGTCAGCTTAAAGTCTAGGACAATTGGATTATGAATAGAATTTCAATCATTCATTTGAAACTTTTCAAGTATCTCATGTGCAAATTTCTTTTGTCCAATGAACACGCCCTGAGATGCTTGCTTGACCTCAACACCAAGGAAGTAACATATTCTTCCCAAGTCACTCATATCGTACTCATTCATCATTGATTGTTTGAATTCAAGAAACATGTTATCATTATTTTAAGTTAAGATCAAACCATCCAGGTATAAACAAATAATCAGAGTTTTACCTCCTTTCTCAGTTTTGATGAACAAAGTTTGTTTATAAGAACATTTCTGAAAACCACTTTTGTAGAAGTATGATTTTATGTGATTGTACCAAGCCTATGGTGCTTGTTTTATTCCATAAAGTGTCTTCTTCATCCTATACACCTTTTGTTCATTCCCCTTTTGTATATAACCTAGAGGTTGTTCAGAAAAAAAATGTTCATTCAATTCAATGCAAGAAAGCAGATTTCATGTCCAGTGGAAATATTTGCCAAGAATTCTAAGCAACCAATGACACCACCAAGCAAATGGTATCTAATCATGCACCTAGGGCAAAAACTTCTACATAAGCAATCTCATATTATTGTGTGTATCCCTTAGCCACCATTTTCATTGAACTTTGTTTTATATATCCATTTGACCGCAACAATTTTCACACCTTCGGGTAAAATTTGGTAACTCTCATGTCCCATTCTTCTCAATAGTTGTGATCTCAACAACCATAGCCTTTGTCCAAATATTTATTTTGACAACATCATGGAAGGAGATGGTATCATTGTCTACAAACAAGGCAAGGTGTGCAAAGGCTTCATCATCTAATAACTCATCACCACCGACATCATCCATTAATCTAGTTGGCTTTATTATTAGTCTTTTGAGGCGTTGAGGTGCTTGTGAGCTTGATGTCTATGATGGTGAATATAGTGGTTATGTCACTATTGAACTAATTGATAATGAATTCCGTGGTTGGGCTGCAATATGAGGAGGCATTGGTGTCGTAATTGTTTCATGAGATGGACCATGATTTTGTCCATCATTAAGATGATCGACTTCTCTAAGTTCACCTATTTTTGTGATTTCTCACTGTTAGTCAAGAATTCTGGTTGATTACTACTACTCCATTTCACATCTTGCCCTCATCAAATTCAACATTACGACTAATAATAATCTTTTTTGTGACAGGATTATAAAGGTTGTAGGCTTTGGATTCTTCACTAACTCCAAGAAAAATACATTTCATGCTTTTGTTGTCTAAATTTATACTTATTTCATCTAGAACATGTGCAAAACATGTACACCCAAACATTTTAAAATAATCAACTAATGGTTTATAAGCACTCCATACTTCTTCTAGTGTCATGTTCTTGACTGCAAATGTGGGATTTTGATTGAGTAGATGAACACTCCAATTTAAAGCTTCAAGCCCAAAAAATATTTGGAAGACTAGTGTTTGTCATCATACTTCGCACCATATTTAGGATTGTGTGATTCTTCCTCTCTAATATGTCATTTTGTTGAGGAGTGTGTGGTGTAGTAAGTTGTCTTTGAATTCCATTATCATCACAGAACTTTGAAAAGTTGTTGGAATTTAATTCTCCTGTATGGTCTGTGTTAATTCCTTTAATAAATTATCCAATCATGTTCTCTACTTTTTCTTAAAATATTTGAAATATATTTAGAGCTTCATATTTTTCAAGTAAGAAATACACCCAAGTTTTGCAACTATAGTCATCAATGAAGGGGATGAAGTACCTTTTTCCACTGATTGAGGTTGCATTGATTGCTCTACATAAATCTGAGTGTACTAGTTGTAAGTTTTGATCAACTCTCCATGCTTGAATGTGTGGAAAGGAATCATGATGTTGTTTCCCCTTTGTGAACTCTTTATATAATTGAGATGAACAATGAATTTGAGGTAAACTAGTTACCATTTTTTCTGCTAAAGGGTCTTTAGTCTTTAGGCCATTAAAGCTTAAGTATCCAAAACAGAAATACCACAACCAAGTAGGACCTTGCATTTTTGTTGAGAAACAACTTGGAAAGATCTTATGTGTATGTAGAGGAAACATACAATTTTGTGTCATTTTGACTTCATTAAATTAGTCTTTTCTTGGATGTCAAATTTGATAGCAACTTGATTGAATGGTAATTGTATGCCCATTTTCTTGCAACTACCGAATGATGATGAGGTTGTTTTTAAGTGTTGGAATAGAGAATACATTGGCAATAGTATACACATTAATATTGCCAATGTGCACTTGAATATTTCCCTTACCCATCACGGATATGCTTGAATTATCTTTAAATTTTATATGATCTCTAAAGTTTTCATTTAAATCAAAGAATAGATATTTGTTACCACTCATGTGATTGGTGCATCTAGAATTTAGTTACCAGGCATAAAGTTTCACATCTTGCTCATCAATGTAATCCATCAAAAGTACTTATAATTCAACGTATTCAACGTAATTTGTTTGTTCTTCTTTTTGAGTTGATTTTGGACATTCATACTGATAATGTCCATATTTATGGCAGTGATAACATTTAACATTTGTCTTATCCCATGTTCTAGTATGTTCAGACATCTAATGATGTTGATTCTAGCATCCTCTCCCATATTTACGACCTCTTCCATGATATTTCAATTGCTTTCATCACCAAGTGAAACTTGCAATAATTTCTCTTTAATAGTTTGGCTGGCCATTCATTGTTCATGAAGGAGTAAAGATTTTTGCAATTCGTCAATGGAGAGATTAGTAACATCTTTAGATTCTTCAAGTGAGTAGACGACATAGGCAAATTTAGAGATCATTGAGCGAATGATCTTCTCGACAATGATTACATTCTTCATTTGTTCTCCATTGATATGCATCTTATTTGCAGTGGTCAAAATTCTTGCAAAATAATTTGTAACAGAGTCCCCTTCCTTTGTGGTGAGAATCTCAAACTCTTTTCAGAGAGCTTACAACTATGCTCGTTTAACACGAGTTGTCCCTTGATACTTTTGCTTTAGTGAATCCTAAATATCTTTTGTGGTGTCCTTCTTGATAATGGTCTCCAGAGTGACACGATCAATAGCCTGAAACAAGAAATCTTTGGCTTTCAAGTCTAAGCTTTTGGTGTGCCAATACCCTTGTTTGGGCCTTAGTAAGAATAATGTCTGCGGCAAGTTCAATGATCCCACTCTCCACCAAACTCCAATACTCTTTAGACCTCAAGAAATTTTCCATAACCAAACTCCAGTGATCATAATGTCCATCTGATCTTGGAATTATTGGTTGCACAAAACCAGTGTTGTCACTTGCCATATTGATTTCGCTGCTGCAAAAATACAAGTTGTAATTTTTTTCTTTTTCTTTGAATTTGTATTCCTTGGGCCCTAGTAGGAGGCTCTTATATCAATTGTTGCAACTAAAAGATCAAACAATTGATGCAAAAATGGCTTTGTTCATTTGTTTTATTAAAGCACTAAGGTTGGGCATTTATAGCCTTACAATTAAACAAAATATCTAAAGGAATGCATAAAATAATGTAGCAAATACTTCCCAAGTCTGTTACCAGGAATAACAAGATTCCCCTGGAAACTAGAACAAAAAAACAACAATAGCAAACTACCCTTCCTTGACTTCTAGGATTTATTTAATAGTCAATATGACCAGGTCAAATAATGCATAAATACTAACATTATGATACATTTATAATCTTGATCACAATATATTATATTACATATTTTGAAACAAAAAAAAACTATAAGCTCAAGAAATCCTTTCTTAAATTTGAGTTATGAAATAGAACTTATTTTCTTTGTCTTATGAAGGAAAGCATAAAAGTCAATTAATTTAATGTGTAGAATTAGTTTTTGAAAGATTTCTTACAAGAAATGAATATGAAAAAGAGCTCTAGATTCAAATCAAGTTAAATAACTATTCAAAATAATAATAATAATAATAATAATAATACTTATTTATATGTATTGTTTTTTTCTTTTATGCAATGTTTTGGATGTATTAACCATGCTTCCGACCCTTTTATTTTATGTTAATATTTGTAATAATTTAAACATGATATTAATGATTCAACATAGATTTTTATTAATTTTATTTATGATAAGAATCGATATATGACAAATGATTTCCCCATTAGAGCAACGATGAGATTTATGTATGTAATGGCATGAAAGACTATACACACACACACACACACACACACACACACACACACACACACATATATATGTAGAGAGAGAGAGGGGGGGGGGGGGGGTTAAACATCAACCACACTCATAAAGAAGTTAACATAGAATGGTGAACTAGTGGTATTTTAGTTTGTGAAGAATTTGGATTGATCAGTCATCAACCTCTAATTAGAATTATAAGAACTAAACATAAAAATATTGACATTGCACTGCTCATATGATTTTGAGATCCAAGCAAATGCAAGTTAACACATAATGGTGAACTAGTGGTTGCGCAAACCCAACCTATTTTAGTTTGTGAAGAATTTGCATTGATCATTAAACAACCTCTAATTAGAATTACAAGAACTAAACATAAAAATATTGATACTGCATTGCTCATATGCTTTTGAGATCCAAGTAAATGTCTTCAAATTTTGGAATTTTTAGTTAATTAATAAGATGAAATTCAAAATGTATACATTACTATAAGGCCATATCAACCTTTGACGTTTGGATATCCAGTGACCGGTTGAAAACATTCTTTTTAATTTTAGTTTAATTGATTCAAAAAAAATTCCGACTCAAATATTCAGAGAAAAATATTGTATTTTGTTTTCTTTACTATTATTTTACAAATAACCCAACTGGAAAACCAAAAATCATACACATTTACTATTAGAGGATTTAGTTAACGGAAGAAAGTTAATGATGAGAAATTATGTGTTTTTTTAACTCATATG
Organism: Salix exigua; assembly: GCA_032356905.1. Classification (NCBI taxonomy): domain Eukaryota; kingdom Viridiplantae; phylum Streptophyta; class Magnoliopsida; order Malpighiales; family Salicaceae; genus Salix; species Salix exigua. Next base: position 13,404,127 of record CM063589.1, on the reverse strand, counting down.
GAGAAAGGTGATTAAGAAACAAACGTATATTTTTTTTTCATTAACATGGATTTCTAGGTCAGTTTGCGTATACCTTGACTAATTCTACATGGTCTAAAGTTATCAATCATGTAAGCTGTTAATGGTCATTATATTAGTAACCATAGGGCTCCAACTTGAAACTACAAAGAGAATAAATCTTTTAATCTCAAGTTCTTGCCAATAGGTCACCTACTAGATAGTTAACTTATTAGGGAATTCTTTGTAGGCTTGTTGATAGAGATTATTATGTTAAAGATAATGTAAGGTGGTTGATAAGTTATATTCTAAATTTTTTTTAGCAAGGAAAAAATCATATAAGATTCTAGCTACAACTTTGATGATCTTGATTTACCTAATCATCTAAATAATTTTCTATTAGTGATTTATGTTAAAGATTGATAGAAACTAGCAAAAAACAATTTAACCACGAATTTTAGGGTTTTTTTAATCGGTTTCTTAATAAAAACCAAACCCTTTTTTTTGTAGTTTAATACCTGTTTTTTCAATTATTTCGCTAATCTATATAGAAAAATGGCCGTCATCAGACAGAGTGACACGATCCATAGAAGGACTTTCCGAAGGTATTTTAACAATGGATTGAAAGTTGAAAGAGGAGAGTGGGGGACGGAGAGAGTCCCCACAAGTGGCTGCTCGACAAAACCGCCAATAATGATGCTCTTGGGACCTTTCAAACAAGACAACTCTCCCTCTCCTCCTCCTCTCTCTGCTAAACCCTCACCATCTCTCACTTGCTGCTCCAATTTACATCTATCCCGCTGATTGAGTGGTTTTTATTTTTCTACCCTTTGTTTGATTTTAAGTTTCTTGGGCTCCATTCCTATAACTGCTCCTGCTTCTGCTAGCAGCCAACTTACTCACTTTCTCTTTTACTGGAGAGTTCGTTCTTCAATGCATTTAATATTATTCTTTATAAGGGGGGCATCACCAGCAGCAGAGCACAAAGGAATATATTAATTTTTGTGGTTCTTCTTCTTGGGGGTTACATTTATTACTATCGTTTTGTTAGCATCACAAAGGAATATTGTTGGTGAGAGGGGGGTGGGGGGGAGAGGGATTGAAAGCTCTGCAGCCACTACTGCACATCAATGGAGAGTCTCCAAGGACCCGTTAATCCTGGTGTATGTCACTCTTATTCAATTTAATTACTACTTTTCACTCGTTCTTTCCTTGAGTACCTTAGCAAGAATCGAAGAAATGGACTTGCATTTACTATATATTACAAATCCTTGCATTTAATTCATTGCATTATTTGTCTAGGAATTCATTTCTTATTCATTTGCTTGCCTCTACTGCACTGTTTCCTCCACTTTCTCTATTGACACCGAACACCAATCAAATCCATGAAAGTTGTTTCTTCTCCACACCTCCTCAGAAGGCTAGGTGTAAGACCCCAACCCAGAATTTCCCTCATTGCCCTTCTTTCTCTCAAGATTAATTCTTTTTCTTAACAAGTTATTGCTTTCTTCTTGCAGCTCTTAGGGGAGCATAACTTGAATTTGGAATGCTTAGAACGAGGATTTATCAATACACAAAGCTTAAGAACTGGAGAAGAAAAAACATACTTTTCAAGCCCAATCTTTGAAGACAGAATGACTTTTCTTCAAATGCTTCAAACACTTGAAACCCCACCCATTTTTCCCTTCAAAGAACCAAGCTTTCAGACACTACTAAAACTCCAACACCTCAAAAAACCATGGAATATGAACAATTATTACATGCCCGAAACAGAATGCCAAGTTCAACCACCTGAGCTTGAAAGTTGTGTCACCCATGACATGGTTGATTTACACTCACCAGTCAAATCTGAAACGAAAGAACTCCCAAACCCACATTCAAATTCCTGCATCGAAGGTGTAAGTCCTGAGCCAGCTGAACCCTATTCAGGTTCCTCGGTTCCATGGGCTACTCAACCACAAACAGTACCTGATATTAAGACCCAGTTCTCCAAATCCACCACAATAATCACCAGGGAAAGAAGAAAGAGAAAGCGTACAAGGCCAACCAAGAGCAATGAAGATATAGAGAGCCAACGCATGAATCACATTGCTGTTGAACGCAACCGACGTCGCCTAATGAACGACCATCTTAATTCTCTCCGTTCTCTCATGCCACCCTCTTATGTACAAAGGGTAATCTTATAATTACTAATATTAATTGCTGTCTACCTTTTCGGTTTGCAATTATTGTTAATATTACTCTCAACAATCCATTTTTAGACTTAAGAATTCAAAATCCTTTGTTTCCTTTTCCACTGTTTGCATCCACGACTCATCGCTTTTATGTCTTGTAGACTTGAAAGTGACGGTGTCTATCTTTCTTTTGTTGTTGGATAAAACAGGGTGATCAGGCATCTATAATAGGAGGTGCAATAGACTTCGTGAAGGAACTTGAGGAGCTTCTTCAATCTCTTGAAGCCCAAAAACGAATGAGAAAGATGGAAGCAGGCTCCACCATCGGCATTTCATCCAACCAATACTATACTTCGCCGCCGCAAAGTGACATTCTGGCGGAGAAAGGAGGCAATTGTGAAGAGAAAAGAACAGTGAAGAAGTCGGAGGCGGCGGAGATAGAGGTGACTGCAGTGCAGAACCATGTCAATTTGAAGATGAAGTGTCAAAGAAGTCCCGGACAGTTGTTGAGAGCTATTGTTGCATTGGAGGAACTTAGCCTTACAGTTTTGCACCTTAACATTAGCTCTTCCCAAGCAACCATTCTTTACTCTTTCAATCTTAAGGTACTACTACTTCGTCCCCTAAGTTAATTCATAATTTCTTTGTTCAGTTCAACTATTTTTTACTCGGCAGCTAGCTTGGTTCATGCCTCATCCAAGACGCTATTTTGATGTCAGTATTTCTTTTCTTTGATGGGTTATTATGGTGTTGTAATGACAGTTAGAGAATGATTGTAAGCTGGGATCAACAGATGAGGTAGCAGCAGCAGTTCATCAAATATTCAGCAGTTTCAAAGGCTAGCTGGATGGTGTGTACGGTAGGACTGCTACTAGGCCAAGAGAGAGCAATTTTACAGCTAAATCTATAAGATTATTATAGTACTCCTACCATTCTTTTTTATGAGAAACATTGAAAATAAAGAAAATGTAATTTTGTCATTATGAGGATGGTAGATGAGGAGCAGACTATGCAGAAACCCACCACCATTGTCTCCATTCTAAGCTCTCACTTTTATTACCACAGAGAGGACCGCTGCCAGTACACAGAAGTGCATAGGAGAAGATGATGTTTATTGCTTAGCTTGCTAAAAGAGTTTGCCTTGCTTATCTATTAGCCTGACCCCATTAAAATACGGGTGGAAATTTCTAGTTTAGGCTCTCTCTCTCGCTCTCTCGGGTGGGGTAGAAATAAAAGACTTTCTGGGGTGGGGACGGGGGCTACCGGAGGTGGGCAACGTCGGGGAGCACGTAGAAGAACACAAGTTTCGAGTCTTGAAATAGGTATCACTTCCTTCCACAAAATAGCTAATTCTACAGGTCATATCATTACCGTTCTTGGTGTGGCTGCAATTATCACCTGGATTCCATGTTTTTTAGTATCTCCCTGGGCAGTAGTAGTAGTTGCGATTCGATTAAAAGTTTTTTCAAGCAAGAACAGAATGTCAGTACCATGTTTTATTATTATTAAAAAATTTAATGTGTTAACATTATCTAAGAATGAAGTTGGAAAGTTGAGTGGTACACAGATTAAGATATTTGTTTGTAAACAACATCTTATTATAATTATAAAAGGCATGTTTTCAATAAATAAAATATATTCTAATAATTTTGAAGTGGATATATTATAAAATAGAATTCTTCATGGACTGTCACAAAAAAAAAAAATAGTGCTATTAAATTTGATCTAACCTGATAATTCAACTTAGAAACCTCTAATTTAGTCTTTTTTTTCTAGCTTGATTTTCAAATTAAATTGAGTATAACTTGACTCGATACGAATAAGTCGACCTAATTTATTAAAAAGAAAGGTTATTCAAGTGATCCATTTTTTTTTTTGGAATGGGTAAACAATGCATCACTTGTTTATTTTTTATTTTTATTAAAAAAAAGCAATTAAATAGTCATCCATTAATTGCATTCCGACCAATTCAATTGGTTATAAAATAAATAATACAATCATTATCATTATTTTTAATGCTTTTAATCAAGGAATTGCAACTCCTAAAATATTTAAAAAAAATTAAAAACAAAATAAATTACATAACATAAATAATTATTATTAGATTTTTAAAACTTATATAACCTGAAGAATAAATAAAAATTCAAAATCAAACAACAAAGAGAAAAATATAATAAATATAAATTTTCAAATGATCACCAACACAAATTAAAATTGAAACATCATATAAAAAAAATTCAAACCTTAATAACAATGGAAATAATAAAAATTTGAAGAAAAAAAACTAAGAGCATGTACAAATAAACATTTAAAAAAATAGAAACCATTTACAAAAAAAAATATGTAGAAAATAAAGGAATTAAAATAAATTGAAGATAAAAAGTATAAGAGATGAAATGAAAAACACAAAAATTTGATACTTGAAAAAAATAATAAATTTAAGACAAAAGTGGAAATTAAAAGAACAAGAACCGAAATGAAACTTAAATATATAATCAATTTGCATTAAAGGATATAATTGCAACAAATCAAAAGTATGATACTGAAAATCTTAAGGATTTCAATCAAATTTGAAAATTAAAAGACTAGGTACCAAAATGAAATTACAATATATAATCAATTTCAATTGAAAGGCAAAATAGAAACAAATCAAAACTTATATTAAAGGAATAAGGATCATACAAAATAATCAAAATCTTGGGGACTATAATAAAAAGTCAACAAGAAGCAGGGCCACATGTGTACCAAAATGAAAAATATTTCAATCGACCACCAGCATGTCTCCGTCCATGTTAGATCCACACGCGCCACCATAGGAGGAAGAGAACATATAGGAGGAAGAGAACATGTAGGCAAATAATCATAGATGTAGTTATGGTTTTTTGAAGGTCGTATGATGTCGCACGTGCCGTCTAAATATCGTGTGAGCACGGACATGGACGACGTGTCTAGCAATACCGTGTTAGAATAAATATTAAAAAGAGTAAATTACCGTAACACCCTTGCATTAAAATCTTCTAGCTTGTCTTATTGAGGGGCTTATTTGTATTTAGGCCTTTCAAAAAATGTGAAATGCCCGTGACACCTCTCCCTACAAGACCTGATTTTTGACTTTTTTATAAGGGTAGAATGATTATTTCACTATGCAAAGAAATATTAAAAAATAAATAGGATGATTAATCGAACTAGACTAGACCAGATTGAACATGAGCAATTACCATCCAATAAATATTTAATCTTTTTCGATGGAAAAAATTGTTATTTTACTGTTGAAAAAAAACACAATCGACCGGTGAACCGAACGAATCGACCTGACTCGAGAAATGAGTTTTATTATTGTTGTCCACAATCATTTATCTCATTTTGAATGATAAGTGAACCGTGACCAGTTTTAGCTTTTCCATAAAGTGAAGAAGGAATTGATAGAACTTCAATTTTCTTTTTTTTCCCATACCTAATACGTATTGTGTAATGTTTATTTGAAATTAAGTTATTTTCTTTCCACAAAATTCCCTTTAAACATTTTATGATTTCAGTTTATTTTTAGATGTAGTTAGATTAGATATTTAGATGCAGTTAGATTACATATTTTAATGTTATAAGAATTTTGCATTCATTTTTTAAAAAGATAAAAATATGTTTAGTTGAAATTAAGTTGTTTTCTTTTCAAAAATTTCCCTTTAAATATTTTAAGATTTCTATTTATTTTTTAATTTTTTTATTTAAATATTATATTTAGATGCAGTTAGATTATACATATTAATGTTATATGAATTATGAATTCATTTTAAATCTTATAAAATGCTATATGAATCTTTATTGTTTTAATGAGTTGTAAATTTTTATTTTTAATATATTGTAAAGTTTGCTGATCTTTTAAATATGAGAGGAGATGAATTATCTTTCTAAATTGTGAATTGTTGAAATTAAGTTAGAGGTTGAAATTAATATAATGTCCGAATTACAAATAAGCATGCATGCAACCTATTGTTTTTCTAAATATTTTATTGAACTTAGTTATTTTACTATTTTCCACCTAGTTCAATTCCACCAAGAAAAAAAATCTCATAATTTGAAGGTATTTTAGCGTCCGTGTTGATGAAATTATTTTTAAAAATATTTATCGTTTTAAAATATAGTAAATTATTATTTTTAACATCAGTACAAACGATTCAAAAACACTAAATTTTTTGGTTTCAAACAAAAAAAAAATCAATTTAAGAAAAAACACAAGAAAACCATTACATATATCTAAAAGGGATCGATCGATTACTGGAGCGCTAGACTCAATGTCATTGTTCACTGGCAATTTGCTCAGTTGCTTCGCGCGTGCATATGTTCCTTTTTTTTACACACAGATGATTTTTCTAATTTTTACAGTGGGAATGACAAAGTAATGGCTATGGTCGAGTGGTTGTGGCGCGCACCGTAATGGGCACGCGCGAGTTCGAGGTGCTCATATAGCAACCGAAATGGTTTTGTTTTTTTCTTTTTTTTTTATTCTACACCCAATTCTTGGCATAAAAGTAACTGTCTCTTTTTATCTATGCCCAATTCTTGGCGTGAGAGTAACGTCAAATCATTTTTTTAAGTTAATAAGTTTTTTAATTTCTTTATTTATTTCATTTTCTTATTTTCTCTTCCTATTATTTTTTTATTTATTTTCCATTCAGATTAATGTTTTTTTACCTAATAATTTTAATGTTTTTTCTCTTCATTTTATTTCTTTGTTTGATCTTTTGTTAAAATTATTTAGATTTTTTTAATCTTTCATTTTTTCGCTATTAACACAACAACAACAACAACAACAACAACAATAAGAAGAGGGATAAAAAGAAAAAGAATTATTTTTATTATTTTTCTTTCTAACTTTTTTAATCTTTCATTTTTTCGCTATTAACACAACAACAACAACAACAACAACAACAACAACAATAAGAGGGATAAAAAGAAGAAGAAGAATTTAGATTTTTTTAATCTTTCATTTTTTTCGCTATTAACACAACAACAACAATAAGAAGAGGGATAAAAAGAAGAAGAATTATTTTTATTATTTTTCTTTCTTACTTTTTTAATTGTTTTTCAGGTTTTTCTCTGGAAATAGTTTGATAATTTTTATTATTTTGAAAATAATAATAATAATAGTTTTTTCCTCGAAATAATTTTTCCTTGAAATAATTAGATAATTTTCAGGCTTTGATGTTGCAATTTTTATAATATGGTGTAGTGATTTGTTTTATTGTATTTAATTTTGCATATATATATATATATATATATATATATATAATTTTGGATTGGAAAATCCTATTTCTTCATCTAATCCAAACAATTATAAAAATTATTTATATATATATATATATATATATATATATATATATATATTTAATTTTGGATTGGCAAATCCTATTTCTTGCTTTAATCCAAACAATTATAAAAATTATTTAATCAGCCCGCATCATAATGCGGTATATTTTTAAAATTTTCAAGTGAAATGATTTTCTTAAAAAAATGCTTTCCCTTTGTATTTTTTTTTATTACTGCTTTCCTTTTTTTCCCTTTTAATAAATGAGGACCTTTTTTCATATTTTCTGATTTTTTTTTTATAACCGGGGTGTTCACCTCAACTTTTGTTTTTTTACCTTGTTTTGTTTTTGTGTTTTTTCATCCAAGGTATCTAAGACAACAAATTTGTAATCAATCATTTCATCTTCTTAGCAAATTTTCAGACAAATTTTATCAAAAATATTTTAGTGATGACAACATTCAATTACTTTTTTTGTGGACAAAAATTGTTTTAATAGATTTTATCAATGATAGGTTTACTAATTAAATATTAAAATAATATATACAAAATATATATATTTTTGGTTTTTTTGTTCTTTTTGGATAAAAATAATCCATATTTTTATGTATTTGTTTTCTTAGATTTTGTTTTTATTTTTTTCATTTATTTTGTGTACTTGTCGTTCTGAAATTTTAATTTATGTTGGTTACATTGTCTTTTATTTTTAATTTCTTCTTCTTATTTTCTATTCCCAAAAAACACTGTAGCAATCTATAGTGTTTTTCCTGCGCCATGATAAAAGGATATATATATATATATATATGCACAATAAAACACGTCCCGGTTTTACTGTGTTAATTCACAGTAACATCTACTATTAATATATATTTTCGTGAAAAACAAATGGTTATTGAGGTGGCCGAGATGGTCTAAAGAGCGTTAGATTAAGATCCCCTTCGAGGGCATGGTTTCGAATCTCACTCTCAATATATTTCTTTTTAGCAAATTCGTATTAAAATTAGATTTAATATATATTTTCGAGAAAGATGAACTAATGTTGAGGTGGCCGAGCGAGTTTATTAGGTGAGAGACAAAAATTCCGTTCGAGAGGTTGGATGTTCAAGTCCACTCTTGACATATTTCTATTTTATTTAAAAATATGATTAATTTTTTTAATGATTAGGATAATTTTCTTGTTTTTTTAATGATTATAATAATTTTATTGGTTATTTCATTGAAACCTATTAAACAAATAAATTTATATCGATTTAAAATTCATATATTTTATAGAAAAGTTGCACATCACAAAAAATCTACATAAATTTATCATTTTAACAAAAAATATATTATAAAAAAATAATTAAATTTTTTTTGGATTGAAAAAAATATGATATCGTCAACGAGGAGATGTTGGGCATTTGTTATTATATATATATTCAAAGAAAAGGGGAAAATAGTGAGAGGGAAAGGTTTGAGGTCACTGAAACTGCCCAGCAGTTAGACTAGCCCATATCCCCATGTGCAAAAGCATCACCAACGTCTGGTCAGAGACGTCTCATCCTTTCTCTACTCCTTTTGTCTTTTCGAGCCTCTTCTTCCTTCTCCACAGCCCGTCTCAGTGTCACCAACGTCAGGTCATAAACGTCTCATCCTTTCTCTACTTTTATCTTTTCGAGCCTCTTCTTCCTTCTCCACGGCCAGTCTCAGCCTCGCATCGTATAATTTAAACACACGGACAGGTAGCTGCTAGGCCATCTGTATGCTTGAGATTCTTTCATGGGGGATCGCTGGGCATGAAAAGCAAATGAACAACAGATTTGCCTATCCCAATTTATATATAATTTAGTCACAAAATGCTTTATGTGGAAACCTGAGCCAGCGTATGTATTAAAACATTAATCTGTCATTTCCACAATATCTTTTTGTTACTTCTTTGTGTTATAAATTTTCATTTGAGTAATCTCCATGCTCTTGATCATACAAGCCCATGACCATGAAGATAGGTTATGGGGTTTGATCATGGGAATCAATTGATTGATCATGGAGATCAATTAATTGATCATGATTAATTATCTCTATAATGGAAGGAGAAAATTGGAATAGAAATTAGTGAGTAGGGTCCCTGATCTACCAATAAATAATAACTTGTGTATTTCATCTACGGCTATTAGTAGTCATAGATCAGAAGTCTCCTCTCGTAAAATATTTTATTATTTTTGTATTGTTGTTGCCGCTTTGGAAAAAGCTTTGTTGTTGCTGCAATTGAGAATTCATTTGATTTTTGGTACTTGACCAATAATAGTCTAAATTTCCGCTACTATATTTATTTAGCATTCAATTATTTAAAGTATGTCTAACATATGGTATCATAGCTTGCCTTTATTCTATTTTTCTCAGTATATTCGTTAGTGATTCTCGTGTATTGAATCATTTATTTTGATTTTCGATTTATGAAGTATCGTTGTTATTTTACGTCAACTGCTGTAAATGACAACGTGTGTAACTAAATATTCTTTATACCCTGTTGTTAATGACAATATGTGTAACTAAATAAAATTGAAAAATTAAAGATGAAGGGACGGAGAGGCCATTGGCCTCTCCCCATCCTGTGACCGGCGACCCACTAGGGTCGCTGATGAGAGCGGAGACAACACTTCAAGGGCTGTCTACCACACACTAAGGGGTCAGTGGCCTCTCCCCTCTTTGACTGGAGCACGAGCAATCTGTGAAGATCGCTAGATGCTCAAGGAAAAACGGCGACCCACTGGGTCATCGTGACTCCATGAGTCGTCGATTAGTAACCCTATTTCCAGTGCATGAGGGAGCCAGTGCAAGTTTGAGTTAAACTGGTTATTGAGTCACATATTCGGGTCAGGTTTGTTTCAAACCCACAAGGAACTGGGTCATTAAGTGGGAGGACCGGTTTGGTCCAACCTAATACAAAATCGATCCAATGGTTGACCCGACCGTATAAAAAATTCTAAAAAGGGAATTTGGGGTTGCAAGGGTTCGAACTTGGGTTCTTCCAAGTTCATAAAGAGAAACTAGCCATTACTCCATGCTTTTATTTGTGTTTACATGATGCAGTTTTATTCAATTTAAATTATACTATATAATAGATTATGCACTTTTACATTATGCATTACTTTTATGCATATGTAATGTAATTTTATTCCTATGATTTTATATTCTAAGATATTAAATTAATACAGTATATTAACTTAGGAATAAATCTTGTATTTATATTATTAAAAATATAAATTAATTAATTCCTAGACAAAAGAGTGATCAATCATACCATATATGCTAATGAATTTTATGATACTATCCATTTTTCAATGTCTAGGAAACTCTTGGTATTTAAGCGTGTCCATTGAGACTCACCTCACTTTCTTGGGAACTTTCCTAGTTGTAATTTGGAAAAATATTGTTTAATTCATATCGATTTGTTTGATTACTAAACTACATTATCTAGGCATCGGCATAATTATTGGATGTTAATCAAGTAGTAATTATCATTAATAATTTTAGAAATGCCACAACGTCTGATTTTATAAATGATAGTTATATCAAGAAAATAATGTATGTGAACTTCATAAGAAAAATTAACATCTGGTTGTAATTAATTCATAAATTTAATTGCTGATCCACACAGGGATGTTTTCATTTTTATGAATTAATTAGAATAAGATAGTAAATTTAATATTTAAGAAATAAAATTTATCTTAAGCCCACAAGTACGAAAAATTTTATTTATTCAAATTTAAATTTATTAGACTTATTAATAAGTAGTAAATTTCATGCGTGATGCAACCTTTGCCCACAGGTAAGTTGAAATTTATTATTAAATTAACATTGGTTAATTTAAATAAAGTTATTGCAAAACAATACAGTAATTTTAGTTTCCTTGATAATTGTAGTTATTCCTTCCGCTTTGATTGAAATAGTTCTGATGCTAAATGGTAATAACTTTTCTAAGTGGAAAGAAAATTTGTTTTTTACATTGGGGTGCATGGAACTTGACTTGTCGCTCCGTGATGACGAACCACCCGCCCTAACGGAATCCAGTACGACACTAGAGATTGATAAACATGAACGGTGGGAGCGATCTAATCACTTAAGTCTCATGTTTATGAAATTTGACGTCATTAAGGGCATTCAGGATTCAATCCAAGAATGCACCAAGGCTAAGGATTTTATCAAACCTGTTGAGGATCAATTTGTTAGTTTTGATAAAACCTTTGACAGGTCCAGAAGTGTGGGAGAACACATCATGGAAATGAGGGACATGTCTACTCAATTGAAGTCCCTAGAGGTTAATATATCTGATTCATTCTTGGTGCATTTCATATTGAACCCTCTCCATCTAAATATAGTCCTTTCAAAATTTCTTACAACACACATAAGAATAAATGGTCAGTATGAACTTTTGACCATATGTGTTCAAGAACAGGAGAGGTTAACGCATGAGAACCCTTTAAGTGTTCATATGTCTACTTATGATAAGGGAAATGCCAAGAGAGGCAATCATGCTCAAAAACTCAAGAAGAACAACAAGTTTTCAATAAAGAAAAATGACAAGAAGGATGCTTGTTTCTTCTGCAAGAAGAATGGGCATATGAAGAAAGATTGCCAGAAATACAAAAATTAGCTAAAAAAGATCATATCTCTAGTTTGTCATGAATCTTTTTTTTGTTGAGGCTCCTAGTAATACATGGTAGATTGATTCTGGTTCTACAATCCATATTGTTAATACAATGCAGGGTTTTCTTAACACAAGGAAACCAGCAAGCCATGAACAACGAGTATATTCTGGAAATAAATTGTTTTCTCAAGTTGAAGTAGTGGGGACATTAAGGTTGATTTTGAAATCCGGACATGTTTTGGATCTAGATAATGTATTTTTTATTCCGCAGTTTTCAAGAAACTTGATTTCTGTTTCAAAATTGGATATTAGTGGTTATGGTTTTTGGTTTATCAACTCAACCTTTAATATTTTTAAAGGTTAAAACCTTGTTGGTGGTGGAATAAAAATTGATGGTTTATTCAAAATTAATTTAGATCCCAACTTTTAGAACAATTATTTATCATTACATACAAACATTGGCATAAAGAGGAGTCTTATGAATGAGAACTCTATTTGGTTATGGCACAAGAGATTGGGCATATCTCCATAGAGAGAATCAAAAGGTTAGTAAATGATGGAGTTTTAAAAACTCTTGATTTTACTAATTTTGGTACTTGTGTGGATTGCATAAAGGGAAAACAAACCAACAAGACCACTAAAGGTGCCAAAAGGAATTCTGACATTCTTGAGATTATACATATTGATATCTGTGGGCCTTTTCCTACTCCCTACTTAAATGGTCAAAGATATTTTATATCTTTTATTGATGACCATACAAGGTTCATGTTTCTTTATCTTCTAAATAAGGCTGAGGCATTAAATGCTTTCAAGACCTATAAGGTAGAAGTAGAGAAACAAAAGGACAGAAAAATCTAGATCGTAAGATTTGATAGAGGCGGTGAGTACACAAAAAAGGGACAAATGACAGGTCCATTTGCAAAATTCGTTGAAGAGGAAGGCATTGTTGCTCAATAAACAATGCCTGGCACACCACAACAAAATGGTGTGGCAGAAAGAAGGAATCACATATTAATGGACATGGTATAGAGCATGATTAGTAATTCTAAGTTGCCTTTATCTTTATGGAGTGAAGCCTTAAAAACTGTTGTGTATTTATTAAACTGGGTCCCATCCAAGGTTGTTCCTATGGCACCTTTTGAATTGTGAAATGGATGGAAACCAAGTTTAAATCATTTACACATATGGGGTTGTCCTACTAAAGTGAGGATTTATAATCCAAACATGAAGAAATTAGACCCAAGGACAACCAACGATTATTTTATTAGCTATGCAGTAAACTCCAAAGGATTTAGGTTTTACTGTACTTTTAATAGTACTAGAATTGTTAAGCTTATAAATGCAAAATTTTTAGAGGATTATGAACCTAGTGGAAGTGTTTGTCCTCAAATAATTGAATTTGAGGAAACACAAGAGTTGATTGAAACTCCTATACCTCAAGGATGTTTGATTGTACTCAAGGAAATTCAAAATGATTACCTTGAACCATAATCAATTACAGAATAGTCAACTCATGAGGAACAAGTTCAAATTGAACCTACTCAGACTTTGCCAAATACAAAGCAAGTAGAATTAAGAAGATCCTCTAGAATAATTAGACTTGCAATCTCTAGTAATTATATTGTAAATCTCCAAGAGTCTGATTTTGATGTTGGGCCTAATGATCCAAAAACATTTTCACAAGGCATGAGTGGAGAGGATTCCACATTATGGATTAATGTCATGAAAGAAGAGATGGAATCCATGGCTAAAAATCAAGTTTGGGATCTCGTTGACTTACTAAAGGGAGCTGTAGCCATAGGCTGCAAATGGGTTTACAAAACCAAAACAGGTGCTTCCGGTAATGTTAAACAATATAAAGCTAGACTTGTGGCCAAGGGTTTCACTCAAAAGTAAGGCATTGATTATCATGAAACCTTATCTCCAGTATCTAAGAAGGATTCATTTAGGATAATCATGACATTAATAGCTCATTTTGATCTAGAGTTACATCAAATGGATGTGAAAACAGTCTTTCTAAACGGGGATCTTTAAGAGGAGCTTTACATGAAACAACCTAAAGGTTTTGATGATAACAGTCAGAAAGTTTGCAAACTAAGGAAATCTATTTACGGACTAAAACAAGCCTCTCGTCAATGGTATATCAAATTTCACAAGGTCATTACCTCATATGGTTTTATTGAAAACCTTGTTGATCAATGTATATACCTTAAGGTCAGTGGGAGTAAAGTTATTTTTCTAGTCCTGTGTGTAGATGATATTTTGCTTGCAAATAATGATTTAGGTTTGCTACATGAGACCAAAGGTTTCCTCTCCAAAACTTTGAAATGAAGGATTTGGGTAAAGCCTCATATGTCATAGACATAGAGATTCATAAAGATAGAAAACAAAGCATATTGAAATTGTCTTAAAAGGCCTACATTGAAAAGGTTTTAGAGAGATTCAGACTAAAGCACTGTAACGCATTTGTAGCACCTATCATAAAAAGGAAGGTTTTAGTAATGATCAATGTCCTCGAAATGCATTGGAAAAGGAACAAATGAAGGATATCCCATTTTCATCTACAGTTGGCAACCTATTGTATGCACAAGTCAACACTAAACCTAACATAGCAATGGCAGTTGGAATGTTGGGTCAATATCAAAGTAACCAAGGATTGGAACATTGGAAAGCTGCAAAGAAAGTTATAAGATATTTGCAAGGAACCAAACATTACAGTTTGACATACAGATACACTGACAATTTGGAGGTGGTTAGATATTCAGATTCTAACTTTGTGGGGTGTATAGATAATAGAAAGTTTATTTCAGGATATATCTTTCTTCTTATTGAAGGGGCTATATCCTAGAGAAGCAGCAAGCAGACTATAATTGCTACATCTACAATGGAGACAGAATTTATTGCATGCTATGAAGCTACTACACAAGCACTTTGGTTGAAAATTTTTGTTGGTGGTCTCAAAATTGTGGATTCTATAGTGAGACCAATCAAGATCTTCTCAAAGAATAATAAAAGTAGAAGTAGAAGTAAACATATTGACATTAAGTACCTTCGTGTGAGAGATAATATCAAAAAGCACGAAGTGTTTATTGAGCATATAAGTACTGAATTTATGATTGCGGATCCCATGACTAAAGGTGTACCGGTAAAGTTATTTAAAAGTCATGTGGAGCATATGGGATTGATTGATTCATTTTGTACTTAGTCTTAATTTTTTATATAGACATCAAGTTATTGTAATAAAGTTTGTGCATGTTTATTAGTTTATCCATGATGATAAAAATGAAGTTTGGACCCAAATAACTTATAGGAAGTTTATTCATGAAGTTTTGAACGCCCATATAGTACTTATTTAAGGGATATTTTATATGTAATACATGGAAGGGACGACTTATTAAATAATGGTCCTACCGCCATGATTCATGTGTAGTATTCCTTATATGAGTGAGAGGATTCCATGATCATGTTAAAAGAACAAAACATAATAAGGAGTTTATGTGTCATAAGGGCCAAGTGGGAGAATGTTAGAAATTTTTATTTGTGTTCCTTATGACACACCCATGTTCTTGATCATGGAGATAGGTCATGGGGTTTGATCATGGAGATCAATTGATTGATCATATCTAATTATCTCCATCATGGAAGGAGAAAATTGGAAAAGAAATTAGTGAGTGGGGTCCCTGATCTACCTATAAATAATAGCTTGTGTACTCCATCTACAGCTACTGGTAGACATAGATCAGAAGACTCCTCTCGTAAAATATTTTTATTATTTTTGTATTGTTGTTGCTGCTTTTGGGAAAAGTTTTGTTGCTGCTGCAATTGGGAATTCATTTGATTTTTGGTACTTGAGCAATAATGGTTGAAGGTATTTATAATTTAAATTTCCGCTGCTATATTTATTTAGCATTCGATTATTTAAAAGTATGTTTAACACTTCAAGCATATTAGCGTTTTGTATTTTATAGATACACAACTTTTTATTATCTACAGAGTGGAAATGAGAAGTTGGAAGTCTCAGAATGGTGGATTTCCATCACCCGTGAGCGACGAAAAATATATGGGAAAACACATGAAGAATTCAAATAAAACAAGTTTGTCATTGTATTCTCTTTTGATTCTTCGGCATCTTCCTAGACTTTCCTACTTATGCCTACCAAGATCTTGCATATCTTCCTTGTGGTTGATGCATGAAATTGATTAATGGTGTTATAATATAAAAATACAGGGGAAATAAACAGAGATAAGCGTTTATTTGATTCATGAGATTCTCAATTCATTGTTCCTCGCTTTTTCACGGTCAAGCAATTTATAATTTTTGGGCTGTGATTTTTTTAAGAGTTCAATTTTACTCTTTTTTTAATTTTAATTTAAAATTATTTTTTATCATGTTTTCAAATTTGATATTAAAAATAATTTTAAAAAATAAAAAATATACTAATCAAAAAAATATTTTAACAACGCTTTCAAATAATTTTCTGTTTTTTTCTTTTACGTTTTAAATTATGAGCTTGGTTAATGGTCAATAAGAGTTTTGCGCGAAGTATTTTTCTTCATTCCCCGCTCTATATTGATCGAGTTGAGGGTTAAGGGATTTTTTTTTATCTTTAGAGTTAGGTGTGAATTTGAGAATACTAACCATAAAACTAATAAATGTTGCACTATTTAATAAAAGAAAATGGGAATCCCCTATTAATTTGATTTTTTATCTAAATTTAGGTGCCTTTTCGACTGATTTGTCCATTCTTTTTTTTTTCATGCTCATTTATTAATTTATTTTAAAACCATAATTTTTATTTTAAAATTTATACTTTCATATTATGTTTATATCATTTAAATTCAACTAATTCTATTTTTGATTTATATGATTCATCCTATTTCTTAGGTCCGAAGAATACTTTGACTGACTTTGAATTGATACTTGATTTTTTGATGATAAAATATAAGTTTATGTTATAAATAATTTAAACTCTATAGACCAAATTTAACATGGAACTAAAGAGCCAACCTTTTATTCTTTTTTATTGTTCAAGATGCTTGTAAAATATCACTTTGATCCTTTATTTCTTAGATTTTTTTTATTTGGATCCTTGAGTTTTTAAAGTTTGTTTTACTTCAAAAATAAAAAGAAAACTCGATAGAAAAATATATACCTAGACCAATAAAGAGGAGACATAAAATATATACCTCCAAGGGCAAACTTGCCTCCTTTGCCTTCTATATATTTTTTTTCTTTTTATATTTTGAATGAAATGCATTATAAATTAAATATTTAATATGATATTTAATTATTATTTAGTTTTGTCATACTTTTTAAAATAATAAAAGAGATTTTTATGGGAAATTTAATAATTTAGTTTTTCATTATAGTTTGTGTAATATGCAAATTAATAAAACAAAACAGTATTTATGAATATATTTTTATCACAAAATAACATACACCTCTCTGACTTAGATGAAGAGGCATCCTGGGCTCGCCAAAGGACTGGTGGAGAATACCTAAAATATTTTGAAGAGCCTCATCCGTGTTGGAATTGTTTTGGTGTTTGTTGAGAAATAATATAAGAGAATGAAATAAGTTCGTGTTTTATTGAGATGTTCTAAAACTATATATATAGTCATTTACAAAACTTGAAACAGTGAAGGAAAGCTAACATAAATAACAGAGTTCCTAAACAATAGGAATTATTCAAGCAGGAAATCAGGAAACCTAAATACTAGTTCAACATGAAACAAACTCTAAATTGAAACAAACTCTTAACATCCTCTCTTAAACTAAGTGCTAACAATTCACTTAGTTTATCTCTGGGAATGTGCAGACCCCATCAAACTTCTGAACTTTATGAACATGTCCAGCTTGAAAGGTTTGGTCATTATGTCTGCTATTTAGTTTTGTGTGCTGTAGTGAAACATCTTAACAGTGCCATCTTTGGTGAGTTCATGGAGAAAATGAAACCTAATGTCATTATGTTTGCTTAGGCCATGTAAGACAGGATTCTTTGATAGTTCAATAGCTGAACTG
This sequence comes from Salix exigua, assembly GCA_032356905.1. NCBI lineage: Eukaryota > Viridiplantae > Streptophyta > Magnoliopsida > Malpighiales > Salicaceae > Salix > Salix exigua. The sequence continues at coordinate 13,386,005 of CM063589.1, read as the reverse complement.
TTGTCGTAGAAAACAGTAGTGCTCTCATTTTCAGGTAGTTTCAAACTTGCCATAATTCTTCTCATCCATACCACTTGACAAGCACAAACTCAACTTCAGTGGTAGACAAAGTAACTATTGGTTGCTTCTTAGATGACTAAGAAACTTCCCCTGAACTGAGCATAAACACATAGCCTGAGATGCTTTTCCTGTCATTCAAATCCCCGGCATAGTCACTATCGGTGTAGGCAATCAATTTGTCTTCTCCTCTGTTGCTGTAAAATATTCCAAAATCACTAGTTCCTTTCACATATCGTAATACTCTCTTAGCAACATCAAAATGCATTCTTGTAGGATGATCCATGTACCTTGACAGTAGGCTTACTACAAACATAATGTTAGGTCGAGTTCTAGTTAAATACAGTAAACTACCTACAATTTGCTTGTAGTAATTGTTGTCTACTTGTTCTCTAGTTGTGTCTTTCACAAGTTTGACTCCAGGTACAATCGGATTGAGCACAGGATTGCACTTATCCATACCGAACCTCTGCAACACTTTATGTGCATACTTCCTTTGATGAATGAAAATACCCTCCTGGTCTTGCAAGACTTCTATACCCTGAAACCACCTCATCCTTCCTAGGTCACTCATATCAAACTAAAGCATCATGGATTTCGTAAAGCCCTTACAAAATTAATTGGGTGAATGACGCAAATTCAATCCTTGTGAAGCAGCGTTGCTTGATTACATTTTCATTGGGGAAAACTTATGTGGACGAAACTTGGTGCGATGTGATTCCCATGACCATATGCCACATGTTAGTGGGTTGACCTTGGTTGTATGATCGAAGGGTGATCTATGATGGATATGCTAACACATACTCCTTCAATTTTAAAGGAAAAAAATTCGTCCTGGATCCCTTACACATCACCGATTTTGAGGCCAAACAAGAGGTTATACCAGCATTGACAATGAATCAATTTACACAAGCTATGCAAGAAAAAAAATGGTGCTCATGTTAGTTACACGAGAGAAGAAGCAAGGTGACAACAAGTTACCACTGGAACTTGCAGATTTATTACAGGAATTTCAGGACATCATGCCAGCCGAGATACCCAATAAGCTCCCTCCAATGAGGGAAGTTTAACATGCTATCGATCTAATTCCAGGTTCTACATTACCTAATGTTCCTCACTACCGCATGAGTCCCACAGAAAATGAGGAGCTCAGTCGATAGATTCAAGAGTTACTAGACAAGGGATTTATCCGAGAAAGCTTCAGCCCTTGCTTTGTCCCTGTTTTGCTGACACCAAAAAAAGACAGCAGCTAGAGAATGTGTGTGGACAGCCGCACGATCAATAAAATCACAGTGAAATACCGATTTCACATACCTCGTCTTGATGACATGTTGGACTTACTAAATGGTTCATCCATTTTTTCTAAGATTGATCTTAGGAGTGGATATCACCAAGTTCAAATTCGGTTAGGCGATGAGTGGAAAACTGCGTTCAAATCAAGGGATGATTTATTTGAATGGTTAGTCATGCCTTTCGGCTTAACTAACGCACAGAGCACCTTCATGGGTGTTATGACTCAAGTGCTCAAACCATTCTTGGGGAAGTTTGTCGTCGTCTATTTTGACGATATCTTAATTTTCAGTCACAGCACACAAGACCATATTTATCACATTAAGCAGGTGCTGACAGTATTACGTATAGAGAAGTTATTCATCAATAGGGAGAAGTGTTCATTCATGAAGGAAAGTGTTAATTTTTTGGGGTTTATTGTTTCCAGCCAAGGAGTCAAGGCTGATCCTTCCAAAATTCAAGTTGTGCAGTCGTGGCCTACACCTAAAAGTTTTTTCAGAAGTCAAGAGCTTTCATGGTTTGGCCACTTTCTATCGACGGTTTATTCGCAACTTCAGCACTATCATGTCCCCAATCACTGAATGCCTCAAAGCAAAACAATTTCTTTGGAGTACCACAGCTGACAGAGCTTTCTAGGAGATCAAGAAATGAATAGGACAAACGCCGATACTCAGGTTACCAGACTTTTCTAAAGTCTTTGAAGTGGCGTGTGATGCTTCCCATGTCAGGATTGGGGGTGTTTTGAGCCAAGAAGGTCATCCCATTGCCTTTTTCAGTGAGAAACTTAATGAAACCCGTAGGCGATATTCAGCTTATGATATGGAGTTTTACGCCTTCATACAAACGTTGAAGCATTGGAGACCCTACTTGATCCATAGGGAATTTATTCTTTATACTGACCATGACTCATTGAAACACTTGAATTCACAGAACAAGATGAATGCACGCCATGCTCGTTGGATGGATTATATCCAACAATTCGACTTTGTCATTAAGCACAAAGCAGGAGTGGAGAATAAGGTGGTGCATGATTGTGCATCAAAAGTATTGTTAAATCTCTTATTTTACATATGTATTTATTAGTTTTATTTGGGATTTTATAATAATTGATGTGCTTTTTAGTAAATTTCTCTTAATGTTTCGACAAGTTTTTTTTGAGCTTAAATGAATTATTTCAGGAAATTTAAATGTCGAAATTTGGAAGAAAGAATTGGAGGAGAAATCTATGGAAAGCTAGAGGAAAGATTGTTACTTTATCTTGGGTAAAAAAAGAAGAAAGATTCAGCTAAAAATGAGGAAGAAAATCGGACACAAAAATCTTCTACAAGTTGCCGAAATAATAAGTTTTTCAGAACACCTTTCGGAGTTTCAGTCATAACTTTTGACTCCGAGATCCAAATTGTATGGTTCTTGATGTTCTGGAAAGCTAACAGATAGGCCTACAACTATGTGTCTAATAGCTGTCTCCCGAAAACGCTTATAAAGTGGGGTAAAGTGCAGTACAAAGTTGGCATCAAATCAGGCACAAGAATATGCTCCAAGTTGCCAACATAATGAGTTTTCCAGAACACCTTTCGGCGTGTCGGTCATATCTTTTGACTCAGAGATCCAAATTATATGGTTTTTAATGTTCTGGAAAGCTAACAGAAAGGGCTATAAATATGTGTCTAATAGCCTTCTCCAAAAGATGCTCAGAAATAGGGTTAAATTGCAGTCCAAGTTAGCTTCAAATCTGTCTTGCAATATTTTTCCGAGATTGTGTTTTGTTCTTCTTGTCTTAGATTTCAGTTTTATTTTAGTTGTAAAACTTATTATTCCAATTTGATTCAGGTTATTTCATGTTTATTAAAGTGTTTTTATATATAATTATGGTTGGCTAATCTCTTTCTTGGATCCAAATCAAGGATGATGGTGATTGAGGTGAGTTCTTTAAGATATGAATGAATCTTAATGTCTATCTTCACTTTTTCTTCATGAATGTTTTGTTATTGCAAAGAAATTTTAGAAATCATCTAAGTAATGTTATAATCTTGAATTTTTATGAACAAAACTTAGTTTTGGTATAGAGATTGCTTGATTCAATGTCTTACTTAATATGAAAACACTCGTTTATTCTTAAGCAATAATCATCTTCATGTTTTAGATCTTCATTGTAATATCTTCCGACCTAATATCACCATCGTTGATATTAGGTTGAGTTATCTTATATATGTTGAAGGATTCACCAATACATCACCATCAAAATTGATTTGGAACCAAGACTTATCTTTTCTTATCATTTAAATCTAATTACTCTCTTTTATCTTAGAAAACAAATTCATTCATCATTCTCCTAAAATATTTTTGTTGTTACCTAGCTTAATTTATAAATCTAGCTCTCTGTGGATATGACCTCGATCTTACCGAGTTAATTGCTACATCGCACACTCATGCACTTGTGAGTTAAAACAAGCCGATCATAAATAGCGGTCAAGCAATTTTGGCGCCGTTGCCGGGGAGCTAGCAAGCAAAGGTAACAAATTTAGTTTTATTATTGAAAAAACAATATACAAAATAAAAAAAAACTCAAATGGCTGGTCTTACCGCCTAAAACAAAAAAGTAAAAAAAAAAAATAAAAAAATTTGACCTCAGCTTTTTGGATATTGGACTGTGGATGGATATTGGACTGTGGACTGGACTACTAATTGTTGGATTATGGCTGGTTCAACCGCCTCTTGTTTATTTTATTTTATTTTGTTATGCTTTTTTATCTAATATTTATTGTTTTAAGTTCTTGGCCGGTATTACCGCCTTTTTATTCATGCTTGTTACAATTATCTTTTAATGTTTATTGTTGTTAATATTGCTTATTAGTTAGAGTGTGTATTTCTTAATTTGTTGTATTTTTTTCCAGCTATTACTTTATCTTTTACGTTTCATTTACTTTTATTTGCAATCTTGTTTCTCTTTCTCTTTTCCTTTCATATTCATATAACTGTTACATTATATTCCATCATGGCTAATGTTGAAGATATAGAGGGTGAAGGGAGTGTTCAAGGTAATGGACCTCCACAATTCAATGATCAACCTAATTTCCGAACCCTTGAGAGTATCTTCACCCAACAAGACAGAGTACACCTTCGTGTATTATATTGCCTCTTAACCAACAAGCTTTCAATTTGAAACCGGGCATGATTCAACTTCTTCCCACATTTCATGGTATGGATTCTGAAAATCCATACATACACATTAAGGAGTTTGAAGAAGTATGCAATACCTTTATTTATAGAACATGCACGGAGGAAACCATTCGACTTAAATTGTTCCCATTCTCTCTAAAGGATAAAGCCAAGCTTTGGCTAAACTCCCTGCGTCCTAGGTCTATAGGTACATGGAGAGAAATGCAAGCTGAATTTTTGAAAAAATACTTCCCCACTCATGGGACAGCTGACCTTACAACGTCAAATGATTAATTTTTCTTGTAGTCCAAATGAGTCATTTCACCAAGCTTGGGAAAAGTTTAAAGACTTGTTGACTGCTTGTCCCCACCATGGTTTTGAGATGTGGAGGTTAGTGAGGTTCTTCTATGACTCTCTTACTGCATGATTTTAAGAAGCTAGTGTCAACCATGTGTAATGGTGAGTTTTATGACAAAGAACCAAGTGAAGCCTTTGATTTTTGATCAATTGGTGAAAACACAAAGCAATGGAAATTTCTCTCCCACTTCAAGTTGAATCTAGAAACACTTGTTTCTCATTCAAGTGGGAGGTTCCAATTGAAAGAGACCGATGACCTTAATGCTAGATTAGCCTCATTGGCTAGAAAAGTAGAGTCTCTTGAGATTAAAAAGTGCATGTCATAAGTGAACAACAAGAGGAAAGTTGTATTGTTTGTGAGGGTAAAGGGCATAGGACAAATGAGTGCCCTACTATTCCAGCTTTCAAGGAGGTGTTATATGGCCAAACTTCGATTCAAGTAATGTTAGAAAGCCATTTTCAAACCAAGCGAGCAATCCCTACTCGATACTTATAATCCTGGATGGAGGAACCACCCAAATTTTGGATGGAGAAATGAGGGCTCTTCGAGTACCTCAAACATTTCAACCTCCACCCCAACAATTTCATGCTCCCACACATAACACATACCAACCCCTCATAAGAGATCCCTAGAGGATACTCTTCAGCAGTTCATGCAAACACAAGGAGGAATCAACAACCAAGTTAACAAATTTCAAGATCGGACCAATAGGACCTTAGATGACATTCGAAGTCAACTAACCAAGTTGACTCAATCACTAAGCATTCAAGAGAAGGAAAAATCCCAGCTCAACCAATGCCAAATCCTAGAGGTCGGATGCATATAAGTGAATCCTCACCGGTGAATCCTCAATCCATGAACAAATCCAAGCCATCACCACCCTCCGAAGTGGAAAGATTATTGACAAAGCTATAGGTTTTGGGATTCCTAAAGGAATTGTGGAGGAGAAATCCGAGGAAAGTGAAGAAGGAATCAAAACACAAGTGACAAATGAGAGCTTGAGTGAGAAAGAAGGTGAGATAAATGAGAGAGAGAAGAGTGAGAAAGGAGATGATTCAACAAAAATGGAGGCAAAGTGAGTGATTTAGAATTTGTTCCTAGACCACCATTTCCACAAAGGTTAGGAAAATCTAAACATGATCTTATGAATTCGAAATCTATGAATTGTTCAAACAAGTAAAGGTAAACATTCCACTCCTTGATGCAATTAAACAAGTCCCATCTTATGCAAAGTTCCTTAAGGACTTATGCACGATTAAAAGGAGATTAAATGTGAAAGAAAAAGCCTTTCTCACTGAACATGCCAGTGCCATCATCCAGTTTAAGACCCCTCCCAAATACAAAGATCCTGGTTGTCCCACCATTTCATGCATTATTGGAAGTCATAAGATAGACCAAGCTTTGTTGGATTTAGGAGCAAGTGTGAATTTAATACCCTACACTGTTTACAAACAATTAGGTCTAGGGGAAATCAAGCCTACTCGAATCACCCTTCAATTAGCTGATAGGTCAATCAAGATTCCTAGGGGTGTTGTTGAGGATGTATTGATCCAAGTAGATAAATTCTACTCTCTGTTGATTTTGTAGTGTTAGACACCTCACTGTTCAAGGTTCTAATGCTTCCATCCCGATCATCTTAGGTAGACCTTTCCTAGCTACATCCAATGCTTTAATTAATCTGTATGAATGGGGTGATGAAATTGTCTTTTGGGAATATGACATTGGAGATGAATATTTTCAATATTTCCAAACAAATTGGTGAACATGAGGACATTAGAGAGGTGGATTTGATTCAAACTGTTTGTCAAGAACACTTTGAGAGAGAAGGGATAAAGGATCCATTAGAGAGAACTTTAATTCATGATGAAAGATTTTGTTCTTTGGAATGTGTTGATGAGGAAGTAAGAGAACTCGAGACATATCTAGATCCAATGCCTATTATGTCAGCAGTCAATGGACTCCATTGTTTGAGCCTTTGATTTCAGCCCAAGTGAAAGATGAGACATCTCTTGTTCAAACTTATAAGCCGGAAAGGAAGCCTTTACTGAGTGATCTTAAGTATGCATTTCTAGGGAAGATGAATCATATCCTATTGTGATTTCATCAAAACTTAGCATAGAGCAGGAACAAAAGCTTTTGAAAGTGGTGAGAAAACACAAGAAAGCAATTGGGTGGACAATTCTCGACTTGAAAGGAATTAGCCCTCTTTTATGTACACATAGAATCTATCTTGAAAAAGAGGCTAAATCTGTGAGGCAAATGCAAAGACGATTGAACCCAACCATGAAGGAAGTAGTGAGAGGAGAAGTTCTTAAATTACTTGATGCAGGTATCATTTATCCCATTGCAAACTCAAAATGGGTTAGTCCAACCCAAGTTGTCCCTAAGAAATCTGGAGTCACGGTAGTGAAGAATGCAAATAATGAGCTAGTGCCAACTAGAATTCAAAGCTGGATGGCGTATGTGCATTGATTACCGTAAGTTGAACATGGTGACTAGGAAGGACCATTTTCCTCTTCCATTTTTAGACCAAGTGCTTGAAAGAGTAGCGAGGAAGAGCTTTCTATTGTTTTCTTGATGGATACTCAGGTTACAATCAAATTGAGATTTCATTAGAAGACCAAGAAAAAACCACGTTCACTTGTCCTTTTGGTACCTATGCTTATAGAAGAATGCCCTTTGGCTTGTGTAATGCACCAGCCACTTTTCAAAGGTGTATGATGAGTATCTTTAGTGACATGGTGGAAAATTTTTGGAAGTTTTCATGGATGATTTTTCGGTTTATGGGGATTCTTATGAGTTGTGTCTAATGCATTTAGAAAAAGTTCTTGAAAGGTGTGAGGAGAGCAATCTTGTACTTAATTGGGAGAAATGTCATTTTATGGTGACACATGGCATTGTCTTAGGTCACATTGTCTCTTCAAAGGGATAGAGGTAGATAAGTCAAAAGTTGAAGTCATTCAAAATTACCTACCCCAGGATTGTGAAAGATGTGAGATCCTTTTTAGGACATGCTTGGTTTTACCGAAGATTCATTCATTCATTCGATACCATTGCCAAACCATTGTGTAACTTGTTGTCGGAAGATGCCCAATTTGATTGGACATCAAAATGTCAAGAAGCTTTTGAAAAGCTTAAAGGGTTGTTGACCACTACACCAATTATGCAAGCTCTGATTGGTCTTTACCATTTGAATTGATGTGTGATGCTAGTGATTTTGCAATAGGTCGCTGTTTTAGGGCAAAGAAAAGATAAGAAACCTCATGTAATTTATTATGCTAGCAAGACTTTGAATGATGCTCAATTGAATTACACTACAACTGAAAAAGAACTCTTAGCTGTGGTATTTGCTTTAGACAAGTTTCGGTCTTATTTGGTTGGATCTCTTGTTATTGTTTTCACTGATCATGCAGCATTGAAATACTTGCTCACAAAACAAGATTCCAAGCAACGTTTGATGCGATGGATCCTCCTACTCCAAGAGTTTAACCTTGAAATTCGAGATAAAAGGGAGTAGAGAATGTAGTGGTGATCATTTATCCAGTCTTTCAAGCTATGAGAACATAGTAGATGAATCTCCAATAAATGAACTCTTTGTTGATGAAAATTTATTTTTTGCAGGTAATGTCTCCAACATTGGCTCTCCATGGTATGCTGACATAGCAAATTACCTAGCCACAAGTCAGATTCCTTCTCATTGGTCTAAACTTGACAAACATAAATTCTTGCGCAACGTGTGTACCTTTTTTTGGGATGACCCCTACCTATTTAAATATTGCCCTGACCAAATTGTTAGGCGGTGCATCCCTGATCATGAAATTCCAAGTGTCATTAATTTTTGTCATGCATTAGCCTGTGGTGGGCATTTCTCTTCCAAGAAAACCACTGCCAAGATCTTGCAGATGTGGTTTTTATTGGCCCACCATGTTTAAAGATGTCCATGCGTTACGTGTTGCATGTGATCGATGCCAACGCCTAGGTAATCTCACTCGGCGTAACATGATGCCCCTTAATCCCATTCTTGTTTTGGAAATATTTGATTGTTGGGGATTGATTTCATGGGACCTTTTCCAAGTTCATTTGGTTACCAATTCATCCTGGTTCTTTGTTGATTATGTGTCTAAATGGGTGGAGGCCATTGCATCTCGAACCAATGACCATCGAGTTGTGGTCAAATTCTTGAAAGAACATATTTTCTCTCGTTTTGGCATGCCCAGGGCTATGATTAGTGATGGGGGAAAACATTTTTGTAACAAGCCTGTTGGGATTTTGATGAGAAAATATGGTGTGATTCACAAGGTCAGTACCCTTATCACCCACTGGACTAATGGCCAAGCTGAGTTGGCAAATAGGAAATCAAGAACATTCTAGAGAAAACAGTCAACCCAAACCGTCAAGATTGGTCCTTACGACTAGTCGATGCTTTGTGGGCATATCATGCTCGCTTACAAAACCTCTTTAGGAATGTCTCCTTATAGGCTAGTTTATGGAAAGCCTTGTCATCTCCCTGTTGAGATTGAGCACCGTGCATATTGGGCCATTCGGCAATTCAATGACAATGAAAATGAGATTGGAAAAAATAGAAAACTTCAATTGGATGAATTAGAGGAGTTGAGAAATGATGCATTCGAAAATGCAAAAATTTCAAAACATAAGATGAAAACTTTGCATGATAAACATATTCTTAGAAAATCCTTTCATGTTGGTCAAAAGGTTCTCTTGTATAATTCACGATTACATCTTTTTCCTGGGAAGTTGAGAACAAAATGGATTGGTCCATTTGTGATTAAATCCATCTCTGAGCATGGTGCTGTTGAGGTAGAAAATCATAAGAATGGAAATGTTTTCACAGTAAATGGTCATCGATTGAAACCTTATCTTGAAAACTTTGTGGCTGAAGTTGAGACATTGGATCTTGATGATCCAATGCCATTGCAGTATCAGAATTAATGTGTTTTTATTTATTTTTATTTTTTTGTTTTTTTTCTCTCTCTCTCTTATTCTTCCAACTCTTGTTTACTTGTTCATGCATTAGGGACAATGCATTATTTTAAGTTGGGGGGTATGAGGTTTTGTTTTATTTTCAAAAAAAAAAAAAAAAAAAATTGGTTTGATATTTTCTTTTAGTTGTGATATGCAGGTTAAAAAAAAAGAAGAAGAAAAAAAAAAGCTCAAGCAAGAAGTCAGCTCATGTCCAATTCAATCAGACATTCATCCTTGAAAAAAAAAAGGGAGTAATAGTTTTCTAATCTTTATTCTTATTTTTTTAATTAAGGATAATTTAAAACTTAATTTTGGATATTTGATTGTGTTGAATGTTTGAGATGGCCATGCTTGTTTGAAAGAAAAAAAATGCATTTGTATGTGAGTGAGACTTAATTAGGATCAGCATTACATTTTTGGATTCATTATTGTGTTGAACATTGCATGCTTTAATTTGGGATAGATAATATCTTATAAAGCAAGATATAACATATTTTGTTTTTCTTTAAGATTATTGAAGTACATCTTTCCTTAAAAAATTGTGTGAGTTGTGTGATCATGCATAAAAGATGAGTGTGATGCTTTACTTGTGATCATCCCTTTTAATCTAGTCCTAAACAAGGTTTAAGTAAATAGAGTAATAATTAAATAAATAGATGTGTGCAAAGTTCAACCTACTCCAATGTTTTGAGTTGCTCAGTAACTAGGGGTATTCATCACAAATGTTTATCTTTACGTCAAGCAGCGACTTGAAATATGAGTATGCAAAGCACTTTAAGTTTGTGACTTTGTGAGTAACCGGGTGCATTCATCACAAATGTTTGTATTCGCGTCAAAAGGGAAGTGACCACTTAAAGAAAAAGAACAAATAAATTTCACACAAAAGAAAAAAAAAGAAAAAAGAAAAAAATATATATAGATAGTTATTTCTCTAGTTTGCTACCTTGTTTGTAGTGGAAAGAAGGGAAGATTACAAGTCGAGTTTTCGCATGAATTAATTATGTTGGTTGCATGATAAATACGATTGAATTTGGAATTTTGTATGGATATTTGATTTAGAGGATGTGAGTATGTTTATTTTTTTATTACGCTATTGTGTACACACCAAGTTGAAGATACCAATGTTTGCATGATAGGTCCTTTAAGTGTAATCAGTCGAATCTAATTATGGTTATTATTATTTTTATTTCAACAGTTTTATGTTTTGTTTTGCTTGAGGACTAGCAAAATCTAAGTTGGGGGGTGTGATTGTGCATCAAAAGTATTGTTAAATCTCTTATTTTACATATGTATTTATTAGTTTTATTTGGGATTTTATAATAATTGATGTGCTTTTTAGTAAATTTCTCTTAATGTTTCGACAAGTTTTTTTTGAGCTTAAATGAATTATTTCAGGAAATTTAAATGTCGAAATTTGGAAGAAAGAATTGGAGGAGAAATCTATGGAAAGCTAGAGGAAAGATTGTTACTTTATCTTGGGTAAAAAAGAAGAAAGATTCAGCTAAAAATGAGGAAGAAAATCGGACACAAAAATCTTCTACAAGTTGCCGAAATAATAAGTTTTTCAGAACACCTTTCGGAGTTTCAGTCATAACTTTTGACTCCGAGATCCAAATTGTATGGTTCTTGATGTTCTGGAAAGCTAACAGATAGGCCTACAACTATGTGTCTAATAGCTGTCTCCAGAAAACGCTTCTAAAGTGGGGTAAAGTGCAGTACAAAGTTGGCATCAAATCAGGCACAAGAATATGCTCCAAGTTGCCAACATAATGAGTTTTCCAGAACACCTTTCGGCGTGTCGGTCATATCTTTTGACTCAGAGATCCAAATTATATGGTTTTTAATGTTCTGGAAAGCTAACAGAAAGGGCTATAAATATGTGTCTAATAGCCTTCTCCAAAAAACGCTCAGAAATAGGGTTAAATTGTAGTCCAAGTTAGCTTCAAATCTGTCTTGCAATAGTTTTCCGAGATTGTGTTTTGTTCTTCTTGTCTTAGATTTCAGTTTTATTTTAGTTGTAAAACTTATTATTCCAATTTGATTCAGGTTATTTCATGTTTATTAAAGTGTTTTTATATATAATTATGGTTGGCTAATCTCTTTCTTGGATCCAAATCAAGGATGATGGTGATTGAGGTGAGTTCTTTAAGATATGAATGAATCTTAATGTCTATCTTCACTTTTTCTTCATGAATGTTTTGTTATTGCAAAGAAATTTTAGAAATCATCTAAGTAATGTTATAATCTTGAATTTTTATGAACAAAACTTAGTTTTGGTATAGAGATTGCTTGATTCAATGTCTTACTTAATATGAAAACACTCGTTTATTCTTAAGCAATAATCATCTTCATGTTTTAGATCTTCATTGTAATATCTTCCGACCTAATATCACCATCGTTGATATTAGGTTGAGTTATCTTATATATGTTGAAGGATTCACCAATACATCACCATCAAAATTGATTTGGAACCAAGACTTATCTTTTCTTATCATTTAAATCTAATTACTCTCTTTTATCTTAGAAAACAAATTCATTCATCATTCTCCTAAAATATTTTTGTTGTTACCTAGCTTAATTTATAAATCTAGCTCTCTGTGGATATGACCTCGATCTTACTGAGTTAATTGCTACATCGCACACTCATGCACTTGTGAGTTAAAACAAG